>DF240853.1:49408-98712 GCA_000507305.1 Breviolum minutum Mf 1.05b.01
CAACCACGAACATTTCATGAATTGGAAAGACAGAAAAGACATTTTGAAGAAAGAGCAGCTCCCTGAGCTGGACTCAAAACACTACCGGCAATAGCCGTTGATCAAAACACAGCTTCAAGAACGAAGCGTGGTGAACCCAACTTGTGAACGCATTTTGGAAAAAGAGTGCGGATGCTTGCTTGTTCGATACGTTGTTTCGAACACTTGGTCGTCTCGAACCGAAGTGGATTGTTGAAAGAAAAAAATCATGATTCAAATCACAGGGCACTCATGACGCCGCCAATAAGGCCATCTTTGCAGCCGTTGTCGATGTAACGGTTGCTGCGGAGTGGTTTCCTTTTTTTGCTTGTGATGTGGCAGCATTCTGTTTTGGATTCCTGGACTGTTTCGTGGAGCTTGATGATGATGATGATGATGATGATGATGCTGGCAAACTTCTTCTCTGAAAACTGAAATCGAAACATTGAAACCGACGCTATGGAGGATTTCGTCATGGAAATCCTCAGTCTGAGGATTGTGGATGCAAATAAGCCTCCTGCAAGGGAAAAAAACGACCCAACAAATCCACCAGTCACCCAAGGTAACAACAACAACAAAAAAAAAACAACAATACCAAACGGCAACATGCATGATTCAAAACACCAAACCTCTCCCAAACAAAAGAAGTCAAAACTCCCCCCGCTCAGATTTACCGTGGCCTTCTGGATCGGCGTGACACGCTCCTCGGGTTGGAAGGGTTGGAAGGGAGGTTAAAAATTCCAACGGGAATCTGCGATGGGAAATGTGCCATGAAAATAGGGATTTTCAAATATATAGTGATGAATTGTGTTTGAGTTTGTTTTTTTCTACATCTTCGTCACTCCTTGGGAAGCTGTGTGTTTTTTTTTTGTTTTGATGCCTGGGGCCGGGTTTTGTTTCAGCTGGGTTGAAGTTGCTCAAGTTTTGCAGATAGGTTGGATGATGGGAGATGGTGAATGATGATGTTTTTTTTGAATGTTGGATGCTTGATTTTTTTCCACCCTTCCAATAAAAGAGGATGGGAGGATAGGATTGAAATCCCCAATTTACTCGGGTTGTCCTAGATTTGAAATTTCCAAGTCAGGAATTTTACACACGCCTTCCTTCCAAAATGGACCGGATAACCTTTCTTCAGCGAGCCGATTGTGCAAAACAACTTGTAGGCACAAGCATTGGGCAATCGCCTAAGAGAAATCATGAAGTCATGGAGGGTTGACCACTTTTTAGAAGGGATATCATTTCGTCGAATGAACCCCCCAAAAAAAACTTGGAAGACTGCATACTCGTTACAGCTGGAACTGTCAGCCAACTTTTACATGTCATTTGCAATCATGTACCCTCTCTGCAACAAAATTAGCACCTAAAAAATGGACCATTGGAATCTGAATTGTCCAGTTGTAATTCGGCGTGACCTACTGTAAACAGTTTTTTTGAGGTTCACCCATGTCACCATGGAGCAGGGCATCCAGGTTTTCTTTGCCAGCCGCCTATCACCTCGGTTTTTTTTAAACCTTTCCCACAAATGGTGCGGGTGGGACCCAACTCGCCATGTTTTTTTAACATGTTGGTAAGGGATGGTCATCAACCCAATGATAGGGGTTTTGTATATCATAAGGATTGCCATTTAAAGGTGAGATGACCTGTTCCCCTAATGATAAGGAGTTTTTTAGACACTGGCACACATGGTTCATCTCAAGGAAATGTACCACCTGCTACCAAAGGAAAATCACAAACCCATAGCATCCATGTATTGTATATCTACCTACAGTTACCATCAAGATCAAACAAATGTAGGCAAATATACCAGTCCCATGGATGGTAACCGGGAACGTTACCCAGTGTCCATCTCAGGAAATTTACATTGCGATGCTGAGTTACTTCGGAATGTGGATCCACCATATGATGGTCAACTTTTACCTTCGAACTTCACTTTGGTCGAGCGGATTTTTGGGCGAATTTTTTCGAAACGGATGTTTTTTTTTGGTGGGTGTGGTTGGAAGAGGTAGGGAAATTTGGGAAGAAGTGGTGTCTTTAAATTATACGCCTGTAAAAAGGAAACCGTAGATATATATATATGCCAATATAGATGAAAACTTCACACATATATGATATATATATATATATGTATAATTATATATATGTTGTTGTTGGTTTTAAAGAAAGGTTGGTTTTGGGCCAGACGGGCTCTTGAATGATTTTTTGTCTCCATGGTCCGATGGTTTCCTGGTAGCGAAGGGTAAAGAGTCAAAATCTACCCTCCCTGAAACTAACAACAAAAGCGCCTGAAAATAGGCCATCCCAAAAGGAAACAATCGTATTCCAACCATCCATTTTCAGGTGCTATGTTAGTTTTAGGGAGGGTAGGTGATGATTTTTGATATCTCAACTATGGACTCTTCTCTTTTCTATTTTGAACCAAATTGGAAAATGATCCAATGTGACTAGCATATTTTTGTTAGTGAGTTGAAACGACCAACTAGTGATTCATGATAATGATGCAACATTGAATTTGTAAAGCACCATGGCATCTCTTCTTTAAAAAACAACGCCATGCTGATGGAAAACCAGGAAACTGAGACTCAGATTGGATGATAGACATAGCCACCCCCTCCAATGGCACCTATGGCAGCTCCCCTAAGAATAGCAGGCCTTATTAAGGGATTGCCAACCACCATTAGGGGAGAGGGTACCCTTAAGTTTGCATGATGGTAGGAATGGTGACCCCAACGGACCTTATTTTCAGAGCAGTGTTCTTCAGGTTAAGATCTACCATGTCGGAAGCTATTTCTCAGAACATGTGGTCTAACGAGATCTCATGTAGATTCCAAATTCAAAAAAACACAGGAAATCCAAAAAAGTCGAATTCTTCAGATGTGGACATGTTTGAAGAGAAGTGTTGTCCAAACATCTCATGACATTTCGGAAAAAACGTCTTCAGGAAATATCTCTTGATCCAATTTACCAAACTCGTGGATGTCTACGACGCCAACCAAAGCCATGTTGGTTACATGGAAATTCGGGATTACAAAGGGATGGGGAGGATCCGATCGAAAAAACAAATGAGATGGAATAGAAGTTGTGTTTTTCTGTTTGTCGTTTTTGAACAAAAAAAGAAAGAAAACTCCGAGGGGTATGGGAAAAAACGACCTGTTGTTGTTGTTGTTGTTGTTGTTGCTGTTGTTGTTGTTGTTGTTGTTGTTGTTGTTGTTGTTGTTGTTGTTGTTGTTTTCTCCCATGCCCTTGTGCTTCAAAAACAGAGATCCATGTTGCTTCTTGGTCAGGTCCACCTTTTGCCGTGTTGAGCAAGAGGGAAACGGGTCAACCAACAGGGAAACCTCAACCTGGATGTAGCCTCTGGATGTTTCCGGGTCCCCATTTTTGTGCCAAAAAAGGTGGTTGGGTTGCGAAAAATTTGGGGTAAATTGAACTTGAAGGTTGTTGAAATGTGAAAACTATACTACCTCTGGGTGGTGGTTTTTACCCCTACCTGGGGAAATGATCCAATTTGACGATCATAATTTTCAAAGGGGTGGGAAAGAACCACCAGCTAGACCTTTTCATCCTTCCTGGGAGCAAGTTTCGTTTCTAAAAAAATGGAAAAGTGCCAGTTTCCAGAAAGCAAGGTGAATGATTTTGATGGCCTGCTATTTCTTTGGGAGGAGGAGTTGATGATTGGAGAATCACAACAAAGGAGGAGAAGAGTTTTCCCTACTCAGTTGCTTTGCGTTCAAAGTGTTTCAAAGCATTGTGATAGAACATGATAACAATGTCATTTGCACTTGGTGGCTACAAAGACTGTTTGTTTTCATCATTTTTCACCCATATATAAATATAATATATTTGGGGATGTCTTCCATTTTTGACTCATAGTACTTCAGAGCGGTTGAAATATGTTTTTCACCCGCCATCTCAACCCTTCGCGCTCATGGAGATTCACACCCTGGATCATCCAGCATTGTTGAAAACAGTCTTTCCCCACACCCTCGCACTCACAACCAAACAACAACACATTGACATTGTTTGGCAGTGAGAAAAGTGACCTTTCAAAGATTGGAGGGGTGACCTCCAACTGGAATTTTTCAAGGTCAAGGTCACGAACTGAATCACGTCACGGTTGAGGTTATTTCTATGACATCAACCTCTTTGTGATCATGCGTTTTGGATTTTCAGACGCCAAAGGTCGCATTTGGTTCGAAGCGAGATATGCTTCCTTCCTGTCTCGCTTTAAGCCGATTATTGAGCCTTGAGATATGGTTATTTGCACCGAAATGACTGCAGGGTCCATTGAGATTGAAGGGGTTGTTGGTCTATAGTTGGTTTCAACATGTTTCACATATGTAAAAGGTGGATGTTAGTCTATGGGTGGTGGTTTTTTGAAAGACTTTAGTTGGATTGTCCACCAAAACTGGACCTGATTCAATTTAAAGATCATATGTTCAATTGGATTGCTTAGCCACCAACAAGTTTTGCCTTGTTTTGGAGGATCAGACATTGTTGGAACGTTTGTTGAGCCAAGAGAAACGACTGTTCGTTGTTAAGCTCATGCAGCAACTGTTCCACACTGCTTAGCTAAGACGTTGATGGTTCATGATTGTTACCCTTCGCATCCCCTTCGAAATATTTTGTTGGGCAATTCCCCGAAAAAAACTTGTGGAAAAAAAGAAATGATCCCCCATTTTAAACAGCTTTTATTAGAACACCAAAGGTTTGCTTCCGAAAAAACTTTTAAAAAAACACCGCTGTTTCTTCCGTCCGATGAAGTCGTCAGGAATACATCGTGCAGCGTTGCGATGTGGGAGCTGTTGGACGGCCAAAGGTCTTTTACGAGCTGAAAGAGCCACCCTTTTTTTGAAGCCACAGATTTTGGGGTGGTTTGTGGAAGCCAGAACGGGGTTGTTTTTTGAAACAACAAAACATGTGTATATATATATATATCACTTAAATGATATGTATACAAAGGTGGGGTGTTTAATATGTTTAATGTGTGTTTTTTGTTCTTACTGGTGGTTGTTGAAAGATGTTTTTGGATGTGTTTAACTCCTTAGCACTTAGTGAAACTTATACTTTATGATGCCACATGTGCCCCAATAGGTTGTGTTGTTCAGATAAATGATAGCAACGGATTTTCAAATGGAAACAGATATAACCTTTGGAGAACGTTTAAACAAAATCTGTAGCTTTTGCAGATGATGACAGGAAGTATTTTTTGTGTTTTTTTTGGTGAAGTGTGCAAATTGAAATTCGACCTTGGGAAGAAGAAATGTTTTGGGGGTTCTCAAAACAACTGGCAAATGGAGATGAGTCCTAAACTAAAAATTGCTGCCATCAAGATAAACTCTCTAAAAGCTCCAAAATCTCCACTTCCCCCCCAAACAAGAGCACTCAAGTTAAACTAGGTGGTGGTTTCAATTATTCTTAATGTTCACCCCTATTTGGGGAGATGATCCAATTTGACTTGCGCATATTTTTCAAATGGGTGGGGAAAAAACACCAACTAGATCCAACTAGTTTACCCTCCAGGGAACTAACATATCCCCCCAATGAAATGGCATTTTGCAGATGATTTTTCCTTTTCCCGTTTGGTGGGATATGTTAGTTCCCTCAAAGGTAACCATGAACCAACCCTACCTTTTTGTTGGGCGTTGCCCTCGTGAATCCGTTTGACCCCGGGCGATAGAAGTTCTTCACCGAGGCTGTGGTGGGAGGAGTCCTATTGGCATTGCCTGGTGAATTGCTCCAGACGTTTTAACTTGGCACATAAGAATGCAGATGCCGAGGCGGCCCCGGGAATCCGCCAACCCAAAAAAAATGGAGACTTTCTGTGGAACGTTGATTTTATCAGAAAAAAATAATGGTGGATGATTGGTGGATGATTTTTTGGTTGGTTGGGGGGGTTGGTTTGTTTGGTTTGTTTGGTTGACTTCTTGCGTTTGGGTGGTTTGTTTCTTGCTTTGGTTGGTTTTGGTTTGGTTGGTTTTGGTCGGTAGCGCTTCAGTTTCGGCGCAGACTCCTTGGAAGAGTCAACCGATTGGTTCCGGGGTTCCTGGTAGGTAGTGAGTGACCTGTTTTGAAGGATTTGCTTGTACAAATATTACAAGCTTATGAAATAGGGATTGTGATGGTTCCATGTTCTTGCCAGTGTTTTTTTAGGAAGGACACTCGGCAAAAAGTCCCAAGTCCTGAAATAATTGTTGATGCTGAGTTTGTTCAACCCTGGGAGTGCTGGAAAACCATGGAAAACAAACAAAAAAGCTACCCCGTCACCGGTGATGATTCATGAGACCTATGCTGAAAGATTCGCGATTCCTTTCCAAAAGGGAAAAATCATCAAAAGCATCCAGCTTCACTTTGTTTTAAAAGAATTTAGGTTTCATAATATATATCTATATCATATGATAAGAAACACTTTAAGAAAGAAAAGACTTCCATAGGTGTCTTTTTGAAGTTAAACCCCTTATATATATGTATATGTTTGTAAATTATACATATAATATAGATCGTAATGTAAATCTTAAATTACTAAAGCTTCTTGTGTGTCAAAAAACAGCCAGCACCTTAGTTCTTTCGAAACACAAACGTGTGTTTTAATTTCTTCGAGGTGCGGGAACATTTGCTGCCCAGCCTCGGCTTTGGCACCAATCCCGAGTTCAAAGTTGCTCGGTTGAAACGCCGCCAACGTTTTAAACCCGCGGGTTTGTTGGCACATGGGAGTTGTGTAGGAAATGTGTTGTTTTAAACAAGCTTCTATATTTATATATATATATATATATTTATTTATATAGATATAACATTTATATTTATATTAAAGATTTTGGAAGAAAATGTATTGTTAGGTTGCGGAAATGATGCAAATTTGTACATAATCTACTAGTTTTCAAGTGGGCGGTTCAAATTAGCATTTAGTACATACGATATTTGATGGGATCCATGTATGGTATATTTACATACATTTACCATCAAAATCAACCAAATGTAGGTAAATATACCATCAAACCATGGATCCTCTAGGTATAGCTATTCTGATAGATCAGTCGGGTTACATCCAAAAGCGAAACTTCGGCTTCCAACCAGTGATTTTCAGGGGTTTAGGAAAAAGGGAGGGCAATATGTTTGGAAGGTGTTCAATTGGATTTTGGTCACTGGTAGCTCTTTCCGGGAAAAATGTATAAGGTTATGATGGTTATGGTTATGTCATGCTTGTTTCGGTGGAAACCCATGGGATTTTTGGCAGGGCTGGACACCGAAACAAATCTTTTCCCGAAGTCAGCCGGTCACTTGAGCCTCCGAAGATTGGACGAGAGCTGTTGAGCTGTTAGTTGTAACAGTGCTTTTGTTTCTCTTGAATGGTGAATCGTGAATGTGTAGACAGGCACCACTTACTGTATTTCATTCTGCAAAACTTCGGATCTTCACCGATCCCCTTGAAAACTTTGCCTTTTTTCAGCTCCATTCAATTTTCCATTCATCCCATCCGATGCTTCAAACAGATCACCAAATGATTTAGGTATACCTAATTTGGAGGTCCTATACCTTATAAGGCCGTTTAGGTGGGTGGGGGATTCCCGAAAACATAGGCCATATCCATACCGCGCTTAGGTAGGTTAGGATCCAGGATACCTCCATTTTAGGTACCTTTCTTTGATGCACCTTTGGGGTGTGAACAGAGAGGTATCCTTTGATGGCTGGTTGGTGCCTACCATCCGGGGTCAAATCACCGGCACCGTGGATTCCCTCGGCACCGGCGTCCGCCCGGCGACTTGGTAGGCACGACCTTTCCGTGGGCTGGTAGCTGCTGGCGATGGATTTCCCCACCCACCCCCTCCCAAGAAAAAATCAAATCTGAGAAGCAGGGCCATTTTTTAAACTTTCAAACAAAAATGTAAGATTTCAATGAGGTTTCGAAGTGTGCCAAGTTCTAGAAATTGTTTTGTTGGTTTTGTCATGGGAATCTAAGGGTGTCCCACCAATGCCACCACCCCCCCCTCCAGGAAATAAGACCTTGTTAAGGTGATGATTCAGGGATTCCCTGGTGACGAAGAATCCCTATAATAAGACCTTAAGATTTTCCATAGATTTTTGCCACTTTCAGGGCGGATTTTGTGGGCAAAATAAGGATCGCGGGCTTCAAACCGGCAGGAATTTTGTGGTCGTTTTTGTTTGGATGTGATGTGCATAAAGGCTACAGCCTTTTGGGAGTCGAGTTTTTTCATCTTCCTGGATCTTACATAATGCCATGACATGTACAACTTCTGCCTTTAGGGGGTAGAGTTTTTTGAATGAATTTTGGCAGAAAATTTTACAAAAGTTAGCACAAAATGGAAGATCCAGGTAAATCAGATTATGTTGTTTCGATTTTTTCCCAGCTCCAGCCCTGATTCAGCAAGTCATATATCCTTACCAGATGACAGCTTTTGAACCATGTCCATGGGCGTTCAGGAAACCCACATGAAACAACCCGTCGTCTTGACCTCTCTTGCCCCATGATCTAGTGCAACAAAAACACCTCAATTTCTCCTGTAGCCAATCTTGAACGTACCAAATGGTTATGCAAAAAAAAAGTTGGGGAGTTTTCGTTGATTTTGGGATTTATCTTGTTGCTCCATTTCCGACACTTTTCAGTTCCCATGCCGTTTGGCATATAAAGAAATGCCTTCAAAAAACCTGATCAACAAGATTTAACCGAGGATTGGAGCATGCATACCAAGAAGGTAGCAACTGCAAACCAGACTTCCAAGATGGTGGCCTATGCGCATCAGCATTTTGTGGTGTCTTCGTTGCGCTTAAAAAAATGTATAGTTGGAATGAACAAATTGCTATCTAGATCTATCTAGTATGACGGGATGGGTGTTTGTGACCTCTCTAAACAGAAGATATTGGTAGTTCCACCGGACAAGTATATGTTGTGTGTTCATAAGTTCAACTTCAAATCTGACTACCTACCTCCAAAATCAACACGCAAGTGCAGAACATCCAAAGTCATGAGTCATATACATGAAATTATGGAGGTTTCGATGCATTTGACAGTACATCGGATGTATTCCACATCAATTTCCCCACTTTTTTGCATATCTTCCACAGGTGGGCCCACCAGATCAAGACATGCGAGCAGCCTGGTGCAGAGAAAGTCGAAGAGAGTGGAAGGAAATTGGGGCACCGTAAACTTAGCACAACATACTGTGCTGCAGGTAGAAGGTAGAATAGTTCCAGGTATGTTGCACAGGGTGTGAACTTGCGACGAGTATCTAATTATCTAATCATGTTTGATTTATATATGTAGGTCTTTTCAAGGTGTAACTTATCAATAGTAGATCTATATATATCTATTTACATATCATATATCATTAAAGATACATATGTGTGGGTGCGTGAGGACGGAAACTCTCAGTACTACAATCCCACAAGAATCATTCTTTTTTAAGTAGGGGATCCTACAAAACACTGCAGCATTGGCTGCTATCGGGAAGGGGAAGACCAAATATATTATATTATTTTTATATATACATAGATTTATTCGAAATTTACATATTAAACGCACCTATGTGTAGCACAATACCTACCTACTCTACTACAGTGTGTCCAGGAGATTCCAGCAAACATCTCTGCTGAAAGTTAGTTAGAGCTGTTGGGTAGTCGTGTGGTGGTTTGATATGCTTGCCTCACATGATGCTTGCCTATTGTTTGCTGCAAATCTAGGTGGTGGTTTCTAAGATCTTTTATTTTCACCCCGAACCTTGGGAAAATCATCAAATTTGACTAATACTGTTTCAAATGGGTGGGGAAAAAACTGCCAACAAGACATAGATTGGGTGAAACATATATGAAAAACATATCAGGGTTTCCAAAAAAAAAACTGGCAAAATTTGCCCTTAGGGAAGTTTCGGGAAGTTTCATCCCCATCATCACCCATGGCCATCATTCCATTCCCATTGCCTCGATTCCCAAACCTCAGGTGTTGTCACGTTGGAAGGTGGTGACCTTTTTGGAAGGTGCGGTGCAAATTTCCCGAAGGGGATGAAAACTTAACGGTAGTGGTCCGTTTTTATCGGGTTTGAATTTAGATCTTCTAAGATGTTCTAATTCCGAATGTGAGTCAAGGAAAAATTCTACAACTGTCCTGACGTTTCCTGAATTTCATGATCATGATATCGTCGTGCTAACAAGCGGAATCCCCAACAAAATACTGGAGGACTTTCAACTTGACAAGATCTTGGAACCTGGAGGAGTGCCACTTATCATCCTGTTGTAAATGTGTAAGGGATTTCAAGTGCGGTTTTTTCAGCAGTTTTCCAGGATTGCCTGCAACTAGAGAGGTGTAGGATTGCAACAAAAATCCTGGATTTTGCATCACAAGAAACCCCTTCCTTTTTTGAAGTGGAGAGGTGTACACTACTTTTTGGCCAAATTCTGATGAAACCATTATACCCTCTTTGGAAAGACGCCAATGAGGCGAGTTGCCTCATTGGATGATTGGCTTCTTAGCTGTTTTGGATGTACCTTGGATTCATCCTGACCTGTTGAAGATCAACTTTGCCAGACTGGTTGATGTTGTTCAGGTCATATCATGCCCATAGTTGGATGGAAAACAATGCAACCCTTCCATGTTCATCCGATTGTTTTTTCAACAATAAGTCGCATTGAACCTTGAGACTGTAATTCTTCAAGCTGGTTTTGTTGAGTGAACTTCAAACAAGTTTTTTTTGTAGAAACAGATTATGAAGCGATATGAAACATGTGAACCATTATTGCCCTTATTCAATCTCGTAGTTCTGTTGACAACTATTAATTGGTGTTGTTTGAGAAGACTTTAGGAGAGTTAAACAGCCTCAAAGGAAGAGGAATATGTCACACGCTGCGTGGAGAGACGGTAGCCAAGCATTTTGAACGCTTGGTTTATTTATGTTTATTTTGTTTGCCCAATCACTGCTTGTTGCTGAGGATATTGAAGAGGACATCTATTGAATTACGAGCGCTGAACAGTTTCAAAAAAGAAGGGTATATTATTTCTTACTATACATTTATGAATGTATGGGTTCTAGAAATAAAACATGCAATGGTTTGGCACAGGTTCTGCAACTTCTTGATACGAAAGATATCAGCAATTCTATGCAATTCTGGTGTATCCAGTCCATGCCCATGGATGTTGATCAAGAGATCACCCACATCTGATTCGGTCAGCGTAGACCGTAGACCTCTATAAAATGCAGATTCCAGGTACCATTTTTTTGTAAACCTCAAACCCTTCGAGTGTCAAACGACACAAAATCGATGTGAGAGAAAACGTTCTCTGAAGCTCTGGGTGTGTGTCACCCAGAACTTGGCTGCATTGGGAGGAATTGAAAAATTTCCTCCAAACCGAGCTGGTGCTGGTAGCTATTTGTTTCTATAGGTCCGAAAAGAACTATACCCCCCTGGGAACTAACATATCCCCTGAAAAGTCAATTTTGAAGATGATTTTCCTTTTCCCAAGGTGGGATATGTTAATTCCGTGGAGGGTAGTTATACAATAGTTTTCAAAGCCACCTGGGTAAAACCAATTAATTTCTTGTTTTTTCCTGCCATTTTTCATATCTCGATGGATTGATTTTCGGCAGCATTCAGCGAGAGATAAAAAAGGACGTCAGGAACGGTGTTTAGGGAAATGACATTCAGGTCAAAATAGATACACCCTGGAAGATTACCATGGAACCCAAAAATGGAGGTTTGGTTCAGCTGATTTTCCATTTCAATTGGGGTGATGTTTAGGCTCCATGGCGTTTATTTTTCAGGGCTGTAGCAACACAGATGCTAAGAGGTATGGCAGATTCTTCCAAGGCTTTAATCGAATCAAACAGGAAGTGATCAACGGGATTGGGATGTGTTTGGAATGAGATGTTGATGCACAGACAACACAAAAGACTAGTCCAAGCCCTGTATGGTTTTGACAAAACACGCCTGTTCACCCGTACCAAGACACAGTTCACTGGAAGGTGTGTTTTGGTTTTGTGTTTGTTGGAGATGACACACTCATTGTTTTGAAATGTTTTGAATGAGTTTGATCTCGAGATATCTCGAAAGCGACGATAGATGGGAGGTACACCGGTGACACCCCGAGTATCAAAACTGATAGCAATTGGCGGAGCAGACTAATACGCTACAATGCAGTCGTTTGATCTACGAAGATTTTGAGAGGAAAGAAGCATTTCTATATAAATTCATCATCCAAGCCCCCCCAAAAAAGCAATCATCAGGAGAGGGATGCAAAGAAGTGTTTGATTGTGGGAGCCGTAGTGTTTGTAGATCGAATCTATGAACGTTCAAACAGCATGTTGCTTGGAAAATTATGTTACCAAAACAGTATATATCGAACAGACATACCTCGCCATCAACGTGTTTTGCCAAAGGACCATGGCCAATGACATGCATTTGGACTACAAAACGCAAAAACATGTATGCTCTTGGATCCCCCTTCATCATCTTCATAAGTTTTTTGACACAATTACACCCTGCACATGTTTTAATGGGATGCTCATTCATTCTTGTTATCTCGTCTTGTAGTGTTTTTCCTTCTACCTGTCGGACTGCCATTTCTTTCGGTTGCAGGTTTTGGAACTTGCAACCAGCCAATCAAGCAGCCATTCAACCAGCTTGGGGGCCTGAAAAGAATGACACGGGAACGAATTGAGAGTTGGGGGTTGTTGGAACTGTATGTATCTGGCTGGTGGTTTCAAAGATGTTTTTTTTTCATCCCTACATTGGGGAAATGATCCAATTTGTATGATATTTTTCAAATGGGTTGAAACCACCAACCAGGTATAACAACGAAAGAAAAACCAACAAGCAAACAAGCAAACAGATTAAGAGATAGACAGACAGGCAGACGGACGGACAGACAAATGGACAGACGGACAGGCACACAAACAAACGAAGAAGAAACAAATAAATGAATAGATAAATAAACAAATAAATAAATAGAGAAACAAACAAACAAACAACCACTGCCACCTGCCACCGCCAGTACCATTCCAATTGCCGCCAGCAAAAGAAAAAACAAACCACCACACCAGCTCGGAGGAACACAAGGTCTTGTGGATTCACATGCGTCTAGATAGTGATGTTTAGCAGCTTCAGCTTGTTTGACAATGTATGGACATGTATGGACTATATCAATTGGGCATGTTTGTTTCCAAAAAAACATTTAACAAAAAAAACTCGAAAAATAAGATCCAAGAAGTTTCCGCAAACACTTGTCCATCCAAAAAAATTGTTCAACGAAAAAGTCAGACCTTTCCTTCGATGCATTCCGACCCTTTAAAAAAAAAGCACCAAGGTTCGACAGTTGTTGGACCGGTGGCATGAGGTGCATAAAATGGTGGTTCAGTTGAGGTTGATGGTGGTTGGAAAGTTACGGTTGATGGTTGATGATGGTTGAGGTCGATGGTTGACGGCTGAGGTTGATGGTTGACGGCTGAGGTTGATGGTTGATGATGGCTGATGAGAGAAATTGTAATTGCCTTCACAAGTTTGCCGAAAAATCCACGGCAGCCGCCGATCCTGAGTTTTTTGTGGTACCAAAAGCAATGTCATCTAGGTTGTGGTTTCAAATATTTTTTATTTTCACCCCTACTTGGGCAAGATTCCCATTTTGACTAATATTTTTCAGATGGGTTGAAACCACCAACTAGTCACTGTTTGAGCATTTTTTCCGGCTGATTTCTTTGTTTTTGGTTGGCTTTGTCCGGGGGGGGGGGGTGAATTTTTCTCAGAGTTGGATTTATGGCAAATGAAGACTATCTCATCATTTTAGGTGAGTTTGAGAAAATGTCATAGTAAATGAAGAAGTGTGATTGTAAGCAATTGATGAATCTGTGTCATTAATACTGTCCCCCACACAAAAAGTGATGGTTTTGACTTGGGACACTTATTTTGAACAGTTTTTTGGGTGGCCGTGGGTTGAAGACCTCTTTTTGATAGTTTGTGATGACATGTTTGATGTTGGTCTTTGGAATGTTTTGGCGTTTGGATTGGCGTTTTATCCGTAGCATGACCCAAGTGTGATAGCAACTCGTCATGATTCAAGTGCTGTTTTTAATTGTTATATTCCAAGGGTGTTTTAGATTGTGATTTGTCAGAGGTTGCGACCACATATTTTTCGCCATGCTTTTTGAAAAATGGGAAGCCAATGTTTGCGACCACCAGGTTTACGGTGGACGGCCGCCATACATCATGGCTTTTGTTACTTGGTTTTGACGCATTGCGGAGCTTGGTGTTCATTGAAAATCTTCGCGTGTCAGAATTGAAGCAAAAAAAGACCTTTCCAAATGCACCAACAGTTAGATGAGTGATAGGTGATGATAGGTGTTTGCGAAACATTGTTGGTTTTCACCCATATTCGAGGAGAGGATTGAAACTATTGACTCCTTTTTTTGTTAGGGGTTTTTGTTGGAAAACCTTCGAGATTACCATTACAATATCGTTGATGAGGTTGGCACAGTGAAACAAAAGCATGTGAGTACATCCCACAATGATTATCAAAGTGGTGGTCCCTTGTTCTACTCCCCCCAAATTCAACGGCTGGAACCTGAAAATGATGGTTTCCAAGTTCGGAATCTCCAAACTTCCAGGGACTTCTTTTCAGGTGAACCATGTTGAATTTCAGGGGTATATATGGGTGTTTCCGAAAATAGGGGTACCCCAAAATGGATGGTTTATATTGGAAAACCCTATTAAAATGGATGATTTGGGGGTACCGGGGTACCCCTATTTTTGGAAACATCCATGTAGATTTTTTTCATTTTGACATCATTTTGACATGTTATTTTTTAACCCGCCAAGGTCAACACCGGATCCGGCAACCGCAAGGTGTCGCAGGCGCAACTAGTTCGGCAGAAGAGATTTTTTCAGAAGCCCAAACTTTTTTTTTTCGGGGGAGAAGTGGAAACAAAGGTCTAGTAAATTTCACTAGGTGTTGTGTGTTAATCATGAATCAATCTTTGATTGGGGTTTATCAAGTGCGATTTTTTTGCTTGGAAAAGGGAAAACAATACTTGATTCGTTGTAAGAATCCATGATGTTTATGTTGACGGTGCTTTCAGAGTGCAGATGGTCTAGTGTGAACAGGCTGACTCTATTTCCCCTGACCTTCATGAATGAAATGCAGGTCATGACAAGCGCGATACGGTTGATGGGAGCAGGTATTTTATCATTACATCTCAAATGGTGCAGCAATTCTGGAATCATTAATTGCATGACTCATGTGCGTTTTGTAAGTGCATGATGATATGCGATTGGTAAGCTTTGAGAACGTCATCGACATGACAGCCTACATGATTTGATGTGTGTGTTTGTGTGTGACAGCTCAAAGCTGAAGTGTCCCATGTCTTTTTTTTCAAAGCAATAATGCTTAAAGATGCTTATATAAATATATATCACTTGGAGAGTTAGATTCAGTGCAACTTCCCCCCATTTTGTTGAGTGTTTTGTTGGGTGAAAAGCATATCAACTTACCCAGTGTTTCAGGTGGTGCTTCCGGCCTAAACAAATCACCTTTGAGGCCATCAAAGATCAACTTCAAGCCATTCTCAATCATCAGCCAAGAAAACTCAGGGGGATGGGATGGGATGGGATTTTCGTGCATGTTTTGTTGTTTCTTTTTGGGGAAGAGAATCTTCATTGGAAGGATATGGAGAATTCCACCGAGATTTGATGGGATGGAAATTTTCAGTTTTCAGGTGAAAGATGATCAAAAAAAGATACCCTCCGGGGGAACTAGCATATCCCCCAAAAAATGGCCATTTTGAAGATGATTTTCCTTTTCCCAAGTTCCCTGGAGGGTACAGCAAAAAAAATAGACCTCATCCAACGAGGAGCTTTCTGGAATGCGTTTTTTTTTCTCGAGGGTGTTTTGTTAACACAAACATGTAGGGTGTTTTGAGAAAGATAGGTATATAATGAAATCATGAATTTCTTTTTGGGTACTGCTGACAGTTGAGCCGGGTTGGGTTGAATAAAAAACAGTTGATTATTCTCTTGGGTACTTGATGAATGAGCAAGTATGACTATAGTTTTATACATAGGTCTCGGTGCTTTGATTGATTTCTGTACCATCGTTAAGTATCCATTCCCATCTCCAATTCGCTCCACGCTCACCGTGCTTGAAACTCAGGTTTCCCATCAGCGGTCGAGCGGAGGACGAATGGACGACGATACGTCGCACACCCATCCCAAAAGTTTGAAGCTGTACATCAAATCATGTTTTGGGCGATGTGTTTTTGTGTTTTATTTCTGCGAAATCTTTTGTTTTCTTTGTCCTCCCCAAAATACAGGTTCAATGATCAGTGACAAGAATTTCACCAGAATTATCCTTTGCAAGAGTTTTTTGGGATGACATGCGTGAGCTCTTGTTTGCATACTTACCCCACAATGACATGCTGTTTATTTTCGTCTCGAAACAAAATCCCAAACTCAACAGAAGTGGGCGCAGGAGGAAATCTTGGCTGGTCATGTGTGCGAACTGGCTCACAGGACGTTGAAAACAGGTGAGGTTGGTACATGTTGGTACTGTACCGTAAGGAATGGATAGAATATGATAGAATCATTTTTGGAATCAAGAATTAGAGAAACCCCATCAAAAAACAGAGGTTTTCAAAAACAACAGGACGTTTGCTCTGAAATCTAGGGACTGCTCTGGGACCTGTGATCGGTCGAATTGCTGACGGAAAGAGAGGCGAAGCCGAAGTAACTTGAGGATTTCTGCCGATGTTTGAATTTCCTTTTTGCAGAGATGACCTTTGCGAGAGGCTTATATAAACACCTACCTCATGTTTGGTTTAGATGTCATTGTAATATTCACACAGCTCGTGAAAAGATGTCATAGGCTCGGTTCCTGCCGCAATCCTCTGTACGAGCGGTCCAACTGCCGCGAAGCAGATCGGTCTTCAGCAGGATTGATTTGAAAGAAGAGATCCGCCAGACCATGATGAAACCGGACGTCACGCAGCTGTGCTTGGCCTTAAAATTGGGAGCCAGGAAGTCCTTAGAGAAGGGTTATGAGGGTGATGAAGTCGTCTAAAGATATCTCTTTTGGACATTCAAGGACCATATCAGATGATGTTTTTAAGTTCAAAGATTTTTTTGTTAAGCTAGTTGTTGGGTTTGAAAGGTGGTTAGAAGGTCTATAGTGCTAACTCACCATCCTGATCATCCCATGGTGATCCTTTCACCTGATGATGGCGGTCACCTGATACCCTTGCAAGTGTACTGAAGTCTCGTGAATCAAATAAATTCCCAATTTCCGGTCAAGACACACCTCGGCCAAATTTTCAACAAATCTCAGGAATTTCAAGATATATATATTTACATACTGTAATATAATGCATGCAAATCGATTTAGTGGAATCATTCAAAAGGATGAATGGAATGAAGCCATTCAATTTTGTAGACCACATATCATGTGAAGGCTTGCTTGATTAATGTGCTTTTCCCAGTTTGTTTGGATCTGAAATGTGTCCTTCATAAAGTTGTTTCAGCCTTTTATGGGAAAATCTTCGGCAATTTTTGACCGAAAGGCACCTTGAAAGATTCCATGATTTTTGTTTGGTCGTTTCAAATTCACTTGTTTGGTTGACTTTGGTTGCATGTTGGAAGCCTTTTCTTCAGGTCACTTACAGGGCGTAAGAAACCTCAACAGATTGGATTCAACATTGGCTGAGTGAAATTGATGTGTCCAAAGCTGTTTTCTGGAACTTTGGAGACGTGGTTTTGCTTTGCAGGTATCACCTCCATGATGATGAATGATAAATCATGGTTTGATGATGATGCTGGTGGTGGTGGTCGTCGGTGGTGGTGATCAATATTTATCAGCCTCCGGCTANGCTTCCCTCTCCCACTTACCGTGCCGCTCACCGAGGCGTTTCCTCGTGTGCGGCGGCGATGGCACGGTCACTTGGGTCCTCCACGAAATCGAGGTATCACGCTTCCGAAAACGATTGAAGAAAGGACTTATATAAAGTCTGAAAAAACAACTCCACAAAACTCCTGTATGTACTTGAGGTATGCAACTAGATAGTTGGTGAAAACAATCTGAAATACAACTCCAAATGGATGTATACTAAAAGGCTTGTCACCCCCCAATAAACCTGCCAATGATTTTGCCGCCTCAGTCGCAGTCGGTCAGTCAAAGTCCGAATCTTTCGGTACAGTGAAGGGAAAACATGGCAAGGGATTCCTTGAAGTCAGGTGAAAAATGGGATAGTCTTTGTTTCATGTTCCTATAGCCTTTAAAGCATTTTTGAGGGTTTAGAAGATTTGACCATATATAGTTTTTTAGGACATTTTTAGAGGGCATGGACCATAATTTGCCAGCATGGCATGGGTGAAGCACGTGAAAGATTTGCCAGGAATGTAAGGAAGATAATCCGCAGCTCTTCGAACGTTTCCATGAGGACTGGGATTTTTTTCACCCATGGGGAGGTTGTCCTTTGGAGGTGATGATAGGTGCCTCCCCTCAATGGATGGTCACCACATTTCTGCCAAGAAATGGTGTCAAAACCTTAAAAACAAGGCTGGCTGAGGAAAAAAAAAGCACCCACGAACTTTGGAGACTGCTGATATGTATTGCATTGTATTGCGGTGTTTTTTGTTTTTGGAAGATTTTCGTAAAGGAACTTTTACTACCAAACGGGAGCATTCTGTGTTTCCTAACTGGGTTGAAGGCATTACCCCCATGGTAAGGAAGCAACTTTTTTGGGGGGGAAGATGTGTTTTTTTTTCCAGGGGGGTAAAATCTCCAAATATATGTTTAGTAGAGATCCTATCCCACCAGGGTTTCCAAGCACCAGATCCTGAATTCGTTGTGTTTTGTTTTTGGTGGAGGGCCTTCATGGAAGATATTGGGGAACAAGTCAAAAAAATGTTATCACTCTTGGTGGGATAACGAGCACAGTACAGGGGCAAACCCCTCGGATGCCACTGTTAACATTGCTGTAAAATAGGCTAAGTTTGAAGATGTTCCTATTGAATCTATGAAGATAGCACTACGCTTTCCAGCTTGCCAAAGAAAGAAAGGCATGTTGGAAAAACTGGTGGCAGCTCCAAGGTGTTCGAGCAAGCGTGCTGCTACCCCTGACATATGTATACCATAGGGGTTGAAATTTCCCCTACAGGAAGGGGTCCCATGGTAATTTGAAGGGGGAGATTATATACCTATATAACCTTTGGAAACATGTCGGGTTTATAAGGTTTATGTGTGTTTTCACATCATTTGACCGCAGATTCTTCGGATCCTATTGTGAGTCACTCAAGCAGGAGCCTGCCATTGGCGTGGTGCCTGCTGGCACGGGCAATGATTTGGCAAGATCTTTAGGTCAGGGCAACAACTGGACGGATGAAAAGTTGTCGGGCCCTGGAACCTGGAACCTTGGTGTTTTCAAGTTGGAACTGCTTCTTGAGACACGAAAAAAAAAACGGGGATAACATCTCCTGCAGATTTTTTTTGGCAAAAGATGTGTTTCTTATACTGTATCAGGGTCGGGATGCGATTTCATAGTTGATAATGTTTGAAGTGCAACAAATATTATAAACAGATTATGATATCATAGTATAACGTGGCCTTCCTATGTTTTTGGGTGTCGAATCTAACCAACCTGGATAGCATGGGATAGCGCCCTTCATCCACCAACCAAATGACCGGGATGAAAGGTTGGGGTGCAAAGTTGCGCAGCGTGGCGCAGCTGGTGGGTTATGTCCAGTCCGGGGGGAGCTCAGTGGGGGAAAATCGGGGTGGTAGCTACGTCCAGACGACATGATGGAATATACAAAGATAGGAATGCTAATGGCTTTTAACAAACATCCGACCCTACTAGTGACCCACAAAAAAACCACAGGGGATGAAAACAATTTCAGAAAGTTATGAAATCTACATGTTTTAGATGATGAAATTGGCAGACGTACAAGGGTTTGGGAATGCAAAAAATGGGATTTGTGACCGGCTACGACTTTTTTGACGCTTAGTAGACCGTAGACCCTTGGGATTTGGGTCCCCGGAACCGCGAGTCCGCACCAAAGAATTTGGCAACGTCGCCACTTTTTTGTAGGTGGATATGCTGATAATGCCATTGACAAGAAGCAAAAAAAAGATCCATTTCATGTTTTTTGTTCAGTCGACTTGGATAGTATAGATATCATTTCGACATGGCAGGTGTGATATTTCTTACCTGTTTTTGGTGCAATTAGCCCCGCTGCCCCTGATATCCAGTCTCAAATCAACCCGCCCAACGCTGCTGCGATGGGAAGGATACCCTTTTAAGCAAATGATATTCATGTGTTTTTTTTTGTTCAGGGGCCCATGTTCTCCTTTTTTGGTTGGATGAGCTTTACACCCCTGGAAGATTAACATGTTGCACCTAAAATCACCCAATTGGAAAAGGAAAATCATCTGAACCAAACCCTCATCTTTCAGGTTCCAGCCGTTAATCTTCCAGGGTGTAAAGCTCATCCCCTTGGGAGTCAAAAAAAGGTGGACTTTGGCCGCTGACATTGTTCCCTTGGATCAGTGGAAGGTGGGGTCGTGGGGTCGTTCCGTTTCGGGCTGACGGAGGAGGGCGTTATACCCGGTGTTTTTTATTTCCACAGGTGGCGTCGTTTTTTGACCGAAAGATTTCATGATGATCATGTTTTTGATTTTTTCATATCAAACTCAAGTTGGGTATTTTTGGATGTATTTTGTTGTATTTTGTCAGGGCACAAAAACGTTTTGTAAGATGATATCTTCTCGATGTCTTCTCGCAACAAACTGTAACATCAAAAACACCATCTCAAACAGAGTTGTTGGATTTGTTTGGGGGGAAAGCATCATTCATTCGCCGCAGAAAAGGTGACCTAGCCCACCCACCACCTCGATCTTGCATATGATGGACTAGCTGGAATGTCTTGGGTTAGAGTTCTCTCCTGCATACTTCTTACCATAATACTGGTATCTTGTTGTTTTTGAGGGGGATGAAAGAGCAAGCCAACATGTCATGTTTGATATTTTTGTTGCACTGCCCAAAAGACACCAACATGAAACCTCAAAGAAATGTGACACCTCCACCCCAAAAAAAAATGACATTCTTAAATGAACATGTCGTCCCTGATTTTAAGAGTTCCAACTGCCATCAACCGTAACTTTCAAGTGCTTTTTTGTCGTTTTTCCACTATATACATCTCCCCAAAAAGAGTCACCACCCGGGGTTTTCCTCCCCTAGTGGTTGACTGGTTGAAAGATCCCCATGGGAATCCATCTGCTACAAAGGTGAGCGTGACCTTCAAAAACTTGCTGGGCGTTCCCATCCGAAAGTCCGGAAACCGACCACCTTCCCTGGAGTTTAGCATGGAAGTGGTGGGGATGAGAGGGGTTTGAGATGAAGCAGATTTGAAAAATGGATTTTTCAATAGATGAAATTGGCTTAAAGGATGTTATTGCACCAATTTTTTTAATATATACATATAGTTCGAGTGACTAGGTGAGATCACCCCTTTTAAAAAGGTGATGCTGCTGACTTGTTTCATCTCATCTTCTTCAATGCTTTGGTAACATTGGGACTCAACAAGCAACAAACCTCCCCTCAAAACCGCCCCTCTGCAAGGCCACCACCAGCCTTTCACGAGATGACATCTACAACGGTCTGGGCCCTGCCTGGCAGTAGCTACCCTGTGAGATTGGGGGGAACCCCGGGGAGCAATGGAAGATACACAAAAATGGACAAAATGAGACAAAAAACTGAGCAACCACGATTCTTTGAAAGACATCTACTTTTAAGGTGAGCACCTTTTTTTGAAGTTGGTGAATTCCAGCGCTAATTACGAGCTTCAGCACAAAATGGTGAGGATGAAAGTATGTCAAATCCACTAGGAGTTGAATATATAATTGCATGTGCAAATGACAAGGTCTACTCCCCCGAAATTTCACATGGAACCTGAAAATGATGGTTTCCAAAAGGAATCTCCTTTTCCAGGGACTTCTTTTGAGCTTCCATGTTAAATTTCAGGGGTGTATAGAGTTCTTCATTTTGGAAGCTGAGGAAAACGGTTTTGGCTGGAAATGTTCGCAGTTTATTTATTACATAGATGAAGCCTTCATTCGTTCCTGGTTTCCTTTGGTGGAATTGACCCTAAAGTGGTGAAATAGGCCGTTATTAACTGGGCATGGGGTGCGGCTATTAATATTTATACACTTCATAATCAAAATCCATATTTAGAACCACCAATGATTTAATCCTTTGGATTGCGAAACTGACTTTTTAACCATGCTGGGTGATGGTTTTGAAGATTTTTTATTTTCATCCCTATTTGGGGAAATTATCCAAAATTGACTAATATTTTTTCAATTGGGTTGGTTCAACCACCAACTAGTATGCCATGTTCATAAAAAATTCTCTATCAGATATGAGGACGTTTGTCCCATTGGGATTCCTCCTTGGAGATTAACCAAACCCCCTTTGAGGTCCTCACCAGCGATCGCACTTTCGTCAGGGAGACCTAGGTTTTGGGGAGCGTTCACGGCCCATTTTGTGGGATAGGAAAATCCCATTTGGGGTGCTTTGTTATTCGGGAGTTAAAACCATGGGTTTTTTTGGGTAGGATGATATATGATTCTTGAAAAGAAAACATGTGAATTTCTTCATCCAAAGGTTTTTCAACCTGTATTAAAATCCAGGTTTGGGTGAAGTATCAAGTGTATCACGCTGCATTTGGCCTGAGAAACATGCCCCCCCTTTTTTACCTATGCTGTGCCTCCTGCACATTAACACAGTCATGGAGATTCCCGCTGCTTTATGAACAAAGGCATCTTAAAAAAGGATCAAAAGGGTCCATGTTCCAGCCAGCTATGTTTATATATCCGCGTACCAGCAAGTCATATTATTATTTGATATGTTTATGTCTTTATGTGTTGGGTGTGTCCTTTGTCCCACTAAAACAGCGGATTTTTTCCATATAAAAAATGGAATCCAAAAAAATCCACAGAAAAACCGAGCCTTGTCAATGGATTACCACTCCAATCCCAACTGAGCCAAGGAAGGATTTTTTCAGAACTATTTCTCGGTGGGTATGGATGCCAACGTGGCACTTGGGGTCTCTTGGTCAAGTTGGAACGAGGAAAACTGAACACTGAAAACTCCGAAGTATGGAAAAGACTTTATAAATGGAAGGAAAATCGATGCCGTAGATTCATGGAAAAAACATGTATGTTTTGTAATAGATGATCATTAAAAAATGATATTAATATAGTTTAATAAAGACAACTAGAAAAAAGAATGCAGTTTCCAGGCCAGGCCACGTGGCTTTGGAAAGAGTTTTGTTGGAAAAATGGGATCATCCCTTGCGCTCCCAAGGATCTCCAAACTACAACGTCCAGGTTGCACCGGTTGTTTTTTGTTGTTGAGTCTCAGGTAAGCCAAGCAAGAGCCAGTGGAACAGGCGGAATGCACGACGTGCGCGGCGTGCACGTTGGGAGGTTGGATGATCTTTTTGAAAGTCCAAGATGGATCTTGTGAAACTTGGAGTTGGATTAGATGTGGTTTACCTTTAAAATGACCCCAAACCTTTAAGATCTTTAAGTCTTGGGTAAACGCTTTGAAAAGGAGAGAGAGAGAGAGAGAGAGGGAAGAGATATCAATAAGAGAGACGAAATAATATGATTGTATGAAAGGGTGTTTCACCCATGATGTTTATCATCAGTGCTAGATCCAACGGATTTTTGCTCCTGCTTTGATTGGATCTCTCATGGGAGCGTATCCTCAACATCCTCTATTGAACTCTGCCAAAGCTTAACGGATCAGCGACAGGAGAGCGTTCTTTTAAAGGACCCTCCTAAAACAAACGATCACTAAAAGGGTCCACAAGACTTTTTGTTGAACAAAGACACTTTTGGGGGTTTCTCAATATTTGGTGCCAAGGATTTCCCGAACATTTGGGTCCAACAAAAATATTCCTGGATCTCCCGAGTTCCAAAGATTTCAGAAACGGAGGATAAGTCTCCTTACCTTTGGTCATACGCTGAATGTGCCAGGTCGCTGCTGTTTCTTCGTGGGATGTGGCAAGTGTTGTTATGCAGCACAGGCGAAAAAATCCAAAAAAAACAAAAAACGAAGATTGCTATCGTGGGGTGCAGTTACTTGGAGGTTTTGTCATGGAAATCTAAGGGGGCAGCCCCCCATTACCACCCCCCCAAGCATCAAGGCCACATGAGTTGGATCGATGCCTTTGGTGTTTGTCAATCTCCCCCTCCTTCCAGAGGCATATCGCACGGGTGTCTTCAACTGCTGCTCTACGGGGTGTGGTGCTTTGAGGGTGGGATGGTGGAATATGATGGGTTATGATGAAGCATCATCATCATCATCATCATCATCATCATCATCATCATCATCAGCAGCAGCAGCAGCAGCAGCAGCAGCATCAACATTAAATGTTCTGTCAGATTCTGCGCTTTCGGGAAATGAATGCATGTGTATGTGTCGTCTGTATCTATACATATGGCATCCATCTATTTCTATGCATTTCAGGCAAGCTGAGAGGTCAAGCATGTCCACATGATGTCACCGATACTCTCTTTTGTGCAGTGATATGCACTGATGGTACATACATTCTCACACATTCATGTACTCACAAATAGTATACAAATAGTGAACCTGTTTTTTCAGCTGTTGTCTAGAGATATGCCATGGAATCTCCTAGCATCTATATCAGTCAGGGCAAAGCTTAGCGTATCTAGGTGGTGGTTTCAAATATTTTTTATTTTCATCTCTGGGGGAAATGATCCAAATAGACGAGCATATTTTTCAGATGGGTGGGAAAAAAACCACCAACTAGGTATGAACCACATTTGGGTAGATCCATCCCCCCCGGAATGTCTTTACCCAAGAGATTTGCAGTTTCCAAACGGCAGAAATGTTCATGATCAAAAATCCAGGCTTCCCTGCTATATATGTCCCTTGCTGAAGATCATCACTCCTTTGGGCTTCAAGGAATGGTTGTTTCAGGTGGTCTACAACCTGAATTTGAGTATTGTACTCGTATATGTAGAATGTTTGGGGTTAAGGTGGATGTCCACAAAACATTCATCATTTGGGACCCCCAAAGAACATAGTACCCTCCCTAAAACTAACAGTTCGCCCCTGAAAAATGGTGGTTGGAATGCAAGTTTCCTTTCGGAGTTTACGGGTTTACCCTATGTTCAGGTGCTATGTCTGTTAGTTTCCGGGAGTGTAACAGGTAAACTTTGGGGAGACTCCAAGGTTTACGGAAAACATGAGGGCCTCCACTCACCCCCAACCTCCCCGAGGTTGAGCCTGACAGAACAGAAGCAGGGAGATCTCAGATTTGTTGCATGGAAAGTGTACAAAACGTGGGTGGGTTTACTGTTGATGGCAACCAGAAATCTGGCGAGAAACCCACCAAAAGGATGGTGCTAGAACCTTGGATAAGTAATGGGATGATAAACTACCAACCTCGCTCAAACTGGTGAGTGAGTTTGCCGGATTTCTGGTTGAACCATCAACAGGTTTGCGGCGAACCTCGGAAGTTTGCTTAAACGGCAACAGCTCCCATGAATTCCCCCAAAAGGATCCAAAAGGAACCTTACTTAAAGGGAAGGAATACCTCCGAAATGAAACCGTGGTGCGGAGAGTTTTGTGGTGTGACAATCAGATCTCCTGCTTTTCAATGCTTGTTATCTTTGTTTGACTAGGAACCCTGTAGGACACACACCCCACTAGGAACCCTGTAGGACACACACCCCTCATGAAGGGGAAACAACGGCGAAACCTGTGTTTTTCAGAGGGGTTCAGAGACCAGATGCTGATCATGAGTCCTCTCCGACTCTCCATACATGTCAAGAATATCAAGAAGCATGGTATCCGTATAAATTTTATGCAATTGTTTGCCACAGTTGGTACCCTTGGGCAAGCATGTTCTTTTGTTCATCCCCGTGTTTTACCTCATTTTAGATGTATGATCTTGAATCTTCCGTTATCTTGTACAAAGTATCTATAACATTTCGGAATCCCGTATGCCCCCTTCAGAAGACAGACCAACAGGGGACTAAAAGTCTTACCCACACAAAGACTACAGGGGTACATCTTGATATGCTCCCTCAGTGCGAAGTAAAGATTCATCCCGGTATCCCATAGGGTCCCTTCAGCTGCCCCTACTGAAACAATGTCAGCATCATGGGACGGCGGGTTCCCATCCCAGCATCCCCTCGATCATCTGCACAGGATCCAAACTCGAAGTTGCACAGCCCCAGCTGCTGCAGCACCCATGGAACAATTGGAGGTACGGGAAAATCATGGGAAAATCGGTGGATTTTTCCGATGGCCACCGTTTTTTGTTGGTGACAAATTCACTACGTTTAAAAAGTGATGCGTTTCCTCAGATGGGGGACCATGTTGATGAATGCGCTATGTGAATCTGGCAGAGTGAATTTTTTAGTGAAGCTGGGAATGGTTCAACTTGTGTTTTGTTTTCTATTTGGGTGGAAAAGTAGGTGGTCAGAGATTTGTGACAACCATTGGGCCCTGCTCTATGAACTTTTATTCGCTTGTTGGATCTTCAATCTCCAGATCCTCAGAAGATGATGATCCAATTTAAGAAATCTTGCTTTTTTCCCTAATCCTCAACAGTCACCTAAGAACTTGTCAAAAATCTACATTTCAGTTTCCTACTCTAACGCTCTCTATATCTCTGGATGTCGGGCATGTGGATTGGATTTCACTGACGATTTCCTGTGATATTTAGGGGAGCGATGAACGGAGCCAGGGATGATGGATGTATTTTTCCTCTAAATGAGGAGCGTTTTAGAAGCCCAGAATCCTCAACATCGCAGGTGGGTCGAATACGTCAACTAACCTTGTCCAACATCAATTCCTATGCTTCGGGTCGTTGGAGACCTGGCATCAGGGGGGGAACACGAGGAAAGGAGATGGAGTGTTAACCTGGAGTGTCGGAAGATCGCTGAACGAACCAAAAATTTGAACCTTTTTGGGGCTGACTATCTTTTGGCGAAAAAAAAAGGATTTTCCAACAGTAAGCAACATATAATCTCTCAAATATGAAGGTCAAAAACAAACTACGACAATTTCAGGGGTCCACTTTCTGAGTGAGTCTTTGAGAAGGGATTCCAGCTGGTCGTTGGGGAGTTAAACATGTTCCAGCTGCCAATTATCAATCAACTTGGCAAAACACTGCTGTAGAAGTGCCCTGTCTCATGACACGGAGCTGTTTTGAATTGCTTTTTTTTTTCTCACTGAAGGGGCCCCGTTGTCATGGTTTTCTTTCTTGCAGGAAACCCTCTTCCCCCCCAAAAAAGCTAAGCTTTTGATACTTCCAACCCTTTGCCAAGTTTTTGTCTTTAGTTGTTTTTTATTTGAGCGGGACTTCTTGGACTGGACCGGCAGGTGTGATGCTCTCTTCCCAAGAGTTGTTGAAGAGTTCGCCATCAGATCATTTGCTCGAACTGGTGCCGTTGGTCCATGGGTTGTGTGGGCGGTGCTGAAGCGAAGTAGAGATGAAGAAGTGGAAAAGAAGACATCAGGAAACATCACAAGCTAATTGTTGTCCCAAATATCTATTTATATATATATATAAATATTATCCATACTTCCATCATCGAAACGAATCTATGCCAAATTATTATCAGGATCAAACCATTACATCCAACACTTTTTCATCCTTGTTGGTTTTTCAAGGGTGTTCCATGTTGTTCCCTTTCAGTTGTTGTTTGGCTGCTCCTTCGGAACAAACCTTCCACCCGACAATGAATCAGCTTCTCGGTGACTGACTCAAACCACGAGCTCATAGGATCCAGAGATTAGTAGCTATAACAAACGATGCTTCACAAAAAAAAACCTGAGAGTATCTGAGAGTTTTTTGTTGTTGAATTCTCTCAGATTTGTATCAAAAAATGGCAGGGATTATCCACATCACCACTTATTGGTTTCAAGTCCCCCATTTTACATCATTTTACCATTTGATTCGCTTGGGAAAAATTTTGGGAGATGCCGTTGTTGCTTCCTTTCCTCCATCGTTGCGGGGCCGCGGACCGCAGATTACCTTCCGCAATTCCTGCGCCTTCGGATGGGCAGTAGCTGGTGGCAGAGCTAAGGTGAAAAAAGGGTTGGAGAAGTTTGTGTGTGTCGTTGGTCGGCGTGGAAGGTGATGACTTTTTAATCACCCCCAAAACCTGCCCCAGAAAATGAGTTGGTTGGTTTTTGGACCCCTCAAAAAAGACTTAAAGAAAAAAAGGGACCTATGACCTTATGCCATAAAAATCCATGGGAATGGTATATTTACCTACATGAATGGCATTGATTTCTATGGTAAATGTAGGTAAATATTCCATTCCCGTGACATGAATTTGGGGCGCCCTTGTCGAGGATGTTTTTGGAAGTTGGGTTACACTCTGGTAAACTAAGATAGCTGGCTAGAAAAGGGGCCATGAATGAGCCGATGTATTTCCTATCGAAAATGGGGATATTCCAACTGGCTATGTTAGGTTGCCAAGAAGGGTAGGGTTAGCAGAATCAACTCAAAAGTCAGTGACGTCGACACCGTCCGTCAGCCCGCAGGTCTTGCAACGTGCTGCAGCTGTGAAGTTCTCCTTGGAACGCCCGGGGAAGCCCAGAGGAAAACCGAAGTTTGGAAGATTTGTTTCACGAAAAAACAGCGAATACCTTGCAAATGGCTGGCCATGAAGTTTGCTTATAATATATTTTAGATGCAATTCCTGGATTTCTTGGGATTGCTTTTACGGGATTATTTTGATGGAACGTCAACTGTGAAAGGTTTAAAATGTACGGCATGATGTGTTTCTATTGTTTGGTCTTTTTGCATGTTGTGTATATATTATTTGTTACTTTTGTCATTTCCCTGCACAAAAAACAGCATCACCCTTTAAAGAGTCATTGCCAGACTTCAACTTCAAGAATTTTCTCCACCTCCAATGACCCGAACTGATTTGAACAGCTGCACATGGACAAGGTTTATCAGGTGGCTATCAACCCTTGATATATTGGAAATGGTTGGGTTCACCCCTATTAACCCCTGAGCTATTGGAGGGGCAAAGTGCCTGAGTGGCACAACCCGAAAACGCGAAAACGTAAGGTGCTGAAACCATTCAGATTGCCAACACCTCAGAGGGTTGGATATGTATGATATGTATGTCAGAATCCGTGTCAGAGAAGAGGTGATAGAAAGGGTCCAAGTGGATCTTTTTAAGCATTGCAAAGACAAGGCTGGCAAGATGTGCAAGATTATCATGTCCTCCCTTCAGAAAGGATCACATCATTCAACATCCCAAAAAAAACAAGAAATGCGGTTCAGAACAGGTGCGGAGAAAAAAAACAGATCTTCAAAAAATCCCCAAAAATTATTGGCAAAAGTTGCGCTTCAATCCTTTGAAGAATCGAAGATTGTTGGTGTGAAAATTCGCATCTCAACTTCCAGGATGGTGAAGCTTGGATGTTACCAGTCCCGGCTCCTAAGTCCTGGTGGATTTTTTTTGGTGTTTGGAAATTTGAGGAAGATGAGAACCGGTTTTGTTGTTGTTGAAAAACCGATCATGAAGTATCAATTGGGGGCATGTTTCATCGAGATTTGATGGGTTTTGTTGGGGATGAATTGTAGTTCATTGCATTTGGGCATGTTTTTGTATGTTTATCCGATATTGTGTAAATTTGGATGAAGCATAGGGACCCTACTTCACGCAACATTGCTTAATCAAAATGGCCCCCTGCAAAATACTCAAACTCTGATATTGGTTGATGTAAGTGAATGTCATTTAGCCATGCAATTTGTGATCATGTTGAAGACTTCCTTCGTGTGTCATTCCTACACCATGAGTTCATCAGCAATGCAAACATGTGAAAAATCTAGAAATGATGGATGCCTTAAACAAAAACGAATAAGGTGAATCATTGAGGGGGCCGTGAATTCCTGCCACATCATGTCAGGATTTGACAGGCTAGA
Source organism: Breviolum minutum Mf 1.05b.01 (assembly GCA_000507305.1). Classification (NCBI taxonomy): domain Eukaryota; class Dinophyceae; order Suessiales; family Symbiodiniaceae; genus Breviolum; species Breviolum minutum. Next base: position 79,403 of record DF240853.1, read on the forward strand.
GGCAAGTAATCACATTTCAAAATTAGTGGAGACGATGACATGATACTCGTACCTCAAAATGTAGTGTTTGAGTGTTGCATGTTGCCATGATAGAAAGCCGAGCTGTATTTATATGCCCACATCCATGGAGGAAAATTCTGATGTCATTTAAAAGAAAACATTTCATCCGTGTTTCCCTCGTTAGATACCTACAATACATACTGGTAGGCATCCTAATCATCGCACAATTTCCCTATTGGCGAGCTAGGTGAAAATCATAAGGTACCAGTTCATGACCGCTTAAAATTGGTATCCTATCTCAACACATCCAACCACTTCATAGGGGAAAACGGTTGGTAACCTTGGGATAGGGGCACACTTTCAAAGGGGATATGTACTCAATATATACCCACTGTATAAGGTGCAGCATCCCAAAAAATATCCACCATTTTCCCTGCTGCACCACAGCTCCAAAGGCAGCTTGTGACATTGAAGTGCGTTGGCATCGACAAGCACGGATGCTGCGACCACCGTGGGGCAACTTGAGGGCTGGGAAGTCGGAAAACCATGGGGTGGATGATTCACCTTTTTGAGAAGTTTATGGTTGGTCAACCTACCCCCCTCCTCCCCAAATGTAACCCCCCCTCAGAATGAGAGGGTTTTTAAAAAAATAAATGCCTTATTTAATGGGAAACCAATGGTTTTTATAATTAAGGCACTTAGAATCGGGCCTTATTTCTGGTGGGGAGGTTAGGGGTGGGGGTAGGTGGACCAGTCATGAAAAGTATATTTCCTAGCAGTTGAATCATTATCCATTCGGAGTTTGTTTCTTTCATCGGTTTTTGTGACTTTTGTACCTTAAGGTCAAAATAGATGGCTTGCCGATACCAAAAAGGTAGGCTAGTAAAGGGTCCTTATAAACCAATATGTAGGGACTGTGCCATCTATTTTTTAATTACTGTATACATTTGTGGGGATGCAACGTCTTGGTGTTTGAATTCTCTTGCCTGATGATGCCAACTCTCAACACAACTCAGTTGCTGAGTCTTTTTGACCATGCGAGCACGCACAAGGAACACGAACATCCCCCAACCACCCACGCCAACTAGCCCAAACAACCAGGCCGCTAGCGGCGCGACGTCAGCTAAAACACGTATATAGATGTCCATAGTGTATTTTTTTGATTTGGACCTAGGTTAGTCGTACGCACGTACTGGCACAGCCAGAAAACAGACCGTCTCAGCAATGCAAAACGCAACGTAGAAGGTGATTGGAGGTGCCACGCCAACAGTGTTTTTGCATGTTTGCAACAGAAAATGTGAAAAAATAATGGTAGACAAGTCAAACCCCCCCCCAAAAAAAAAAAACTTCTAAAAAAATAAGGCTCCGGATTTTTCAGAAAATGCTGGCATTCACAAACACCAACACTTTGTTTTTAAGCATATCTCCAAGGTCGTGGCCCCCAACACCCATGCCGCTGCCAAGGACCTGTCCTCCAGGTGTTTGGCAAGGACGTCAAGCACCGGGTTTTTGGCATCCCAAAGCCAAGGCCCCGTGGCCGGGGCCAGGGGTTTACCGGGTATACCTCTGAAGTCGAGGTCATTTTCTTGGAGAAAAAAGATCATGACCTCTTCTTGGTGATGTTGAAGAAGGGGGAACATGATACCAGTAAACCCTGATATGAGTATACATTGAACACCTCCAGGATGTATTGATATCCATCCCTCCGGACTCATCCTTCATGATCAACAATAGCACTGTACGAGGCGCTGCCACGTCGCCTTTGACGATGTTTCGTAGGTGCAGCATTTGATGGTGTTGTTGAGTTTGTTTTTTTGGGGGGGTGGCGGGTGTGTTCATATCATTTTCTTGTTCTTGTGTTGAAAACAAAGGAAAGGTTTCTGTATATGTTGCAGGGTTTCAGGGATTTCTTGGTGATTCACCATGTTCCATTGGAATAAACATCTTAGAATCTTGCGGACGTCAAAGAGTGCTTCCCATAGAGCAACAAAAAACATTGGTTGGAGCTGAACTGCAATGAATCCAATGAATTACATGTATCTAATTCCAACAAGTGAACCCATTTGGAGCAGTGAAAGAACCAGGTGTCTTGTTTGGGTGGTTGTTTCTGGTCACATAAGTGGATGAATACTACCCACTTATAAGCTATATGGATTTACAGTTGGCCCAATTTTTTTAAGATCCGCATGAATTCAAGAAGCAGTACAAATGGTGAGACATAGTGTGTACTGGATACATATTTTGGTTTTACGGTCTGTTTATAAGTCAGTATACATATACACACGGTGATTGTTTTTCTCTGTACTCATTGGTCGTGCGATTGGGAATTGCCAGGCGACGAATCCCTTCACATCGCAACAAAAAAACGCCTGAGAGGCTACTAGGGCCATCTTAGGCTTGCAAAGTGCAGCTTATTCAGAGGGATGTTTGTCATATAATTGTTGTCATACGTTTAATAATGGATAGCGTTAGTGTTAGCATCATTGTGAGTGTGATTATTCCTGATACTTGTAGGACCGGATGGAGATGTCCAAATCTCCTGTCGAATCCATATCTCATAATATCTAAAGTCACCGGATCCTTGATTCAAGTGACTTTTTTCGGTTGTTTGCTTGGTGTTTTCAACCATGTTTATGTTCTACTTGGGCTGATTGAATCCCATTTGAAGATCCAAGGGGAGGATTGGTTGTTTCTATGATGGCCATTGTCAGGTTCACGAATGTCCTTTTCGCATTGGCAGATGCATTTCCATCACAATGTTCTACCTTAAGGTCAAAAGAGATGGCTTGCTGATACCAAAAGGTCGGTTGGTAAAGGGTCCTTAAAACCCAATATGTAGAGACTGTGCACTCTATTTTTGAATTACTGTATTGGAAAGACACTGGTTTCCAGCCATCAAATTGTAAGATTACCGGACATTATTGATGACCTCCTACCAAATATCATTGAAACTATTGATCTCCCCCTTTCCCAACCAACCAAAAAAAAAGACAATCAAAAAAACACCCCAAAACCAACCGGTCCCGTGTTTCTTTTACCACCCTTGGTCACCAAAGCTGCCAAAAGCCACCAAAGTTGTGGTGAAAGCCATTGAAATCGTTGAGTTTGATCTTGGATAGATGGAATCTTGCATTGAGCTGCGAGGAAAACAGCGGAGTGGACCCTCCCAAAAAAAAAGCAAGGCGTATACGTACATGTTTTTTTTTGGCAGATACTAAATCAATGCATGTCTTTTTTGTTTGGTTGATAAAATTTGTCTGGTTGTTTTGGTTTGGTTCCGAATCTGGAAAGTTTGGGACCTGTCAAAAGGGCCTTTTTGGCAGGTCCCAACCATCACATGACATCCACCCCAAACTCACAGCCCAAAAAACTCATGGCGCCGGGGTAAAGTGCATTTTTTTTGTTGGTTTTTGTTTGCGTCAATTTGCGTCGAAGATTTTTTTCGCGGGGTGGAAAAGTTGGGGTTTTTCGGCTCTCTCCAAAGAACGGCGATGCTGTGAGGGCTTTTACGTCAAAAAACCGACAGGCCGGTCGGGTTGGAATCTGTGGGTTGTTTTTTTTGTGCTGGATCATGTGGTGAGAGCTATATGGTATACCTTCAGATTATATCTTCTAGGTGGTTGGTTTCAGACAGTTTTTATGGTCACCCCGATCCCTAGTAAAAATGATGCAATTTGAGGAGCATATTTGTCCAGGATGACAATCACCAACCTGAACCTTAACTCTCCAGGACTTGCAAACCCTGGCGGTTTTGGAATATGCCCAAAAAGTTATGCCTTGAAAGATGAAGTCCGGAAACCCTTATCCACCACCCGTACACTCAGGTAAACTACCAAAGCAATGGAAAACCCACCTTTATAGGACATACATCTACAATTGGTGGATTTTCCATTGCTATGTTAGTTTACCGGAGGGCATCCATTAATACAGAAAAGTAATTTTGGGATTGGGAAATTTTCTTTGCCCATTTTTTTACCCCACCAGCAATTTAATACCGATACCCAAAATGACGCTTAGTAGTTGAAGCCGGAGATGCTTGCTTTTCCAAAGCACGTCCATTTTATGTCATGTTTGGTATCCTCCTGGGAACTAACATATCCCATCCCAAGGCACTTTTGAAGATGATTTTTCCTTTTCCCAAGGTGGGATATGTTAGTTCCCTTTAGGGTGTCCATATATATACATATATTTATTTATATATGCTAAATTTCGGAGGTGTGTAACTGTGCAACTCCCAATTTTCGTTTGGCATCGATTTTAGCTGCAACAAAACTGGGAATTTGCCAGGCCGGTTTTTCAGCCATGGCGCTACGGGCCCCGCTGATGAAGAATAGCCCTCGGGCAGAGCTGGCTTCCTCAGAACGGGAGATGGGAAAAACAAAACGGCAAGAAAACGAAAAGCACAAATGGAAAGAGTTTCGTGATGTTGAGGTTTTACATGATTTACATGTAACCCAAGCTTTTTGTTTCATTTTTTTGTTCGCACTTACTCTGCCTTGTTGAGTAAGGTCGGTTGTTGTTGATGTAAAAGTTGTCAACTTCTTGTCCCTCAAAGGGACCTTGGGACCTTGAACCTCGAAAAGGACGACTTCACGTATCTTCACGTCGTTGTTTTGAAACACTTCCGATATCCAGCCAGACAAATTGGGGAGATGGACTCAATTTGACGAGCGCATTTTTGTATAACTTTGTTTGTGTGAAATTGCCAAATTACCACAGAGCAGATGTGAAAAAGAAGGATGAAAGATAAGATATCCAAGAAGAATACCGTTGCAAGTCACATGTTAGATGGAGAAAGTTGATACTTGTCGAAGCGTTCAACAAAAACATGACAACTGCTCCCACAAAAAAAGTCTCCAATTGGCAATTTTGATTGTTGGAGGATGTCTGTCTCTTTCGATGTCCTCACACTTGTTGGAAACCAAAAAAAGCCGGACACCGGACACCCTCTCTAAAACTAACGGCAAGTTTGCACCGAAAAATGGATGGTTGGAATACTGTACTCGGAAATCCTTTTTGGGGCCCTTTGCCTATTGTCGGGTGCGTGCACTGTTAGTTTCAACAAAAGCATGCGATTCCAAACTTTGGAAATCCATCATTTTTCCAGGTAAAGCATCGTTAGTTAATGTTTGGGGGGGTATTCCTTGGGTTGTCCTCCGTTCGTAATTCTCACCACCTGGAGTTTTACATTTTTAGACAAACTATACATAAACCTTAATTGCTTCTTCCACTACTGGGAACAAAAACAAAATAAAACAAATAGTCCATGTATTCAAACTTCTTTCTCAGGTGGTTTTCTAGGTGTTGGTTTCACATATTATTTTAGTTTCACCCCGATCCCTAGTCAAAAAATGATGCAATTTGACGAGCATATTTTTCAAATGCGTTGCTTCAAGTACCAACTGGAAATCACCAATAAATCACCATAAAATCACCAACTAGAAATCACCAATACTATAGGAATCACGTGTTTGTATTGTTTGTTTCTTTGTTTGTTTTGGTTGATTGGTTGGTTGGTTGTCGTCCTTGGAGGTCCACTGGACGACAATCGCTCCTGGTCCAAGTCAGTGCGTTTTTTTGTTTTTTGGGGGGGCCCGGAGATGGAAAGACATGGAGATTTGTGTGTTTTTGGGTGGCATTTGATATGTACAAGGTTGACCTGGCATGGTCGTTTTCGTTGGATTTTTTGTTTGAAATGTTGCTTGTAATTTTTAAGTCGTTAATTAAGGCTTAAAACATTCCATTTCTTTAAGACAATGGTGTTTCAAGTGGTGGAGGATGTCTTCCATTGACAATTGTTTAGTCGGTGATGTTCTGATGATTTTTACCATGGGATTCATCATGTGACCATTTGAGGAGACACGCTCCACAACTCTAGTGACTCTAGTGTAGAAATTTCATCATTGGTAGATTTATGACCCTAAGAAGGACGTCAGAAGATTTCAAGCTATGTTAGACTACTGGAGTATCTTGGGGCCTGGCACTGAAAAACACCTGGGGAAATCATCACCGCTATTTTAACCACCCGAGACTTCTATTACACCCCAGAAGATTAACATGGAACCTGAGAACACACCTCCTTGGAAGAGGAAAATCATCTGAACCAAACCATCATTTTCAGGTTCTATGTTAATCTTCGGGGGTGTGAGCTTCATTATTCAAGGAACATCGTTTACTTGCTCCAACCACCTTCAACAACTCCTCTGGATTGTGATCGGCCTGGGGCCAGTGATTTATGGCCAAAATCCTGGCGAAATTTGCGAAATAGGATATTGCACTGCCCAGTTATACAGGGATTACAATAAAGCCATTATAAGGATCTCTATATGAACCAATCAAACCAATCAGTATAATTCCATGTCATGTGGATTTTGAACGGTGCTCTTTTTTTGTTTTGAATACCATAGCCTTTGATGACAAAAACAGGAAACAGATGAAAATGGATGCATTTTGTTGCTGCTTTTACCTCCAAGAACTGGAATTTGAAGCATTCAGGGGTGATTTCAGACAAGTTGGAGTTAAATTCACTTCAAAAAATACGACACTTTAGCTACATAACCCAAATATTTTTTTGATGTGATGTTCTAGTCAGTCCGCTTTCATACTGACCAGTTGGTCTTTAACCTTAAGACAGCTTTGATGCTTTGGTTGAAGTCTTCCGCAGGGTAGATATGTTATATATGATTTTTGATTTACCATCCAAGAAACTAACATATCACCCGAAAATGGCATTTTGAAGATGATTTTCCTTTTCCCAAGGTGGGATATGTATCCGTTCCCTGGAGGGTATATCCAATATGAAAGTCCGAATTCAACAGTGACCTTGATTTTTCCAAATGCGCCGGAAAGCCTTGAACACATCAAGAAATCTCGTTTCTCCTTGGTCGTTGTGTCTGTGTGGGATCGGTTTTTTTTGGGGGGGCGGGGTGAAAAAAATCCCACTCAAAAAATCCATATGAGTGCAATTTCTGTTTTTGTTTAATCATTTTTTCAGGCTGTTGGAGGCACCACCAAGTTTCTAAACAAGAAATGAGCAGTGAAAAAAATCGGTTGTTTGTTTTTTTGGGGGGGATTAAAACCTATACCAATTAATTTAGGTGATTCTACTAAGCAAAGTCTTCAAACGGATCCCGTTTGGTTGCCGGTTGCCGTAAGTGCTACTGGACAAATAGCTGAGGGCCAGAGAACTCCGAGACCATGACTGGCAGGCGCGCGGCGCGAAAAACTGACCCTCCCAGAAATAGCTGGTCTCATGATTTAGGGCCTTATTTAAATATATATTAAAACCGTTAAAACATTGGTTTGCCCTGAATAAGGCAGGGGGGCTATTGGACCTTTTTATTGTAGTGGCTTGTACATTAGTGGGGGATGTTGACCAGCCAGAATAGTAATGTATCAGCCCTCCGGACGTATATGACTGACGACATACATACTGTTGATGGTTCAGAAATCCGGTAAACTCACCAGTTGAGGGAACGGTAGTTTGTCCCATTATGAATTTACAATGTTTTTGACATCCCAGGTGGTGATCGCCGGATTTCTTGAACCATCAACAGTATGACTTATGACTTGTGTTAACGGTCGTGTTTTTCGTATATTTTTGGCGGCCATTTTCTGCCCCTTCGTTAGGTCTCAGGTTGTCAAACTCCACCAGTTGATTGAAACCCGGATGACCCAAGGCAAATGGTCAAAAAAATTGATGGTCAAATGGTAGTTCAGCAAAAATCGAGAAAAATGCGTTATATCCCTTGGACCAACAGACAATTTGGGTAAAGGATATTTATTTGAAACATTGCAGAGAATTTCTCAACATGTCATGTACTTTGAGGGGTATCAATTGAGCAATGCAAAAAAACTGCTGAACGCTGGTTGTTTAGTTCATTGTCGTAAATTTTCTTCCCCAAATAGATGCAGTCTATTGTAATGTAATACGCCTTTTTTGAAAAATACTATCCCTATGAACTAACCCGGTTTTCGTTGGGATTTTTGTTGTGTGTTGCCCCAAACCCCTGTTTTTGAGTAGGTTTTTAATAGATCTCTGCCTTTTTTTGGGGGGGAGGGGATCCGGGATCCACTATAGGGGATTATCACCTCGGCAAGCCCGCCAGGAGATGCATGCTGGTAGAGCAGCCGTGATCAATCCCATCAAATTGAAGGTCAGATCCGGCAGAAGTTGGAAGACGTGACCGGTTCCTGGTGATTCAAGCCGCCGTGAGCTTTTTGGGATGGTGAAATTTGTTTGTGACCCTTAAAAAAGGGGGGATGGTTTTCGGTGACCCCTCCAACGTTTGGGGGATGAAAAGGTCACTTTGAATGAATCACCTGGGTGTTTAACAGGGGTGAAATTACACATACCTCCTCTTCAAAACTACAGTAGGCCACCTGAAAATAGACCCCTAACAGATGCAGATTCCTGTTGGAAACCCAGCAGTTTTAGGGTTCCATGTGAATTTTCGGTGGGTTCAAATTACCCGTTCCAATTGGAGGGATCAAACTTACAATGCAAATGTATTGGGAATTTTGGAGGAAAATGCCCTGAATGTGCCTGAGGATTTTTGAACAGGAACTTGGAGAGTTTTATGGTGGGGGATTGGAGGTCCTTGAGGCAAAAGAGTTTAAAGAGAGCGTACTTCCCAACCAAAAACACAAAAAAAATGAATTATTTTTTAACTTCCAGATCTTTTTCCATCCTGACTTTTGTTTGTGTGTTGGAGCCTTTTCTTGTGAATCCATGGTGAAGTAATTAAGGCTTGCTACCAAAACTGGATCCTAGACAACCTTGATGAAAGAATTCACGTAGGGATATTAGTGCAACGAGACCCAGCCCGAACTAGCAACTCACCATTTGGTTGCTTGCAACTAACGTCCCACTTCCCCACTCACCCCCCTCCCCCCGAACAAAAGGGTGCTAGAAAGAAGAGGGAAGAAGTTCCCACCAGGAACTCAGGGATCGTTCTGTAGGTCCAGTGGATCCTGGATGTATTTCTGCATGGGGATTTCGATCCCTTCCATCAACTCTGCATGTTGCACCTTCCCAAAAGGTCTTCAGACTCGTAACTCTGCATGTTGCTGTGAAAAATTCAGACAAACATCCATCCAAGCGGTGACACCTTGGTGACTCCAAAGAGGTCTGATACTTTTGAAATCCAAATCATGTGTTCTAAAATGATTTGCCGAAATTTTGAAAAAATGGTAGCATATCACAATCAATGCCACTATTTTTTGCGAGTGTACAGGAAATCGTGGCGTTGGTTTTTGCACCTGTGATCTTCAGTACATGCTGACAGTGAAAACCAACCAATGACTCACCTTTTTCCAACATCTTTGCGGCTCCAAAGAAAAGATTCTACCAACGTCTAAAATCTACCAAGAGAAAACTAGGTGGTGATTTCAGACGATTTGTCATTTTCACCGCTACTTGGGGAAAGGATCCAATTTGACTCATATTTTTTGGGGATGGGTTGAAACCACCAACTAGAAAAGAGTCCAACTCATTTTGTACAGCTGTCTTTTGGTTTACGCTGTGACACTCCGGCAATCCAACATACCCGGATTGAAGATGTATATACTTCCAAAAAAAGATAGGGACATTCCAGCCTGCCAGCGATTTGTTAGTTTCTAGAGGGTAACCCCGATATCTCACAACCTTTGCTTTGAAAACCCATGTCAGTGACACGACTTTTTTCATGAGATTGCCAGGCGATGGCGATGAAGTTACGACATCGTCTACATAACTTGGAGTTTAAACGACCCCCTTCGAAACCGGAGTGCCTGGGCTGTTTGACAAACCGATGAGATTGTGGGGAGCTGGTGGGGTATTTTGGTCTCAAATCTCGTAGCTTTAAGGAGCTCTATTTTGAGTGTTGGCGAAAAGTTTGTTGTTGGGCGGATTCCGAGGATTTTTTGAGGGGGGTGATTTTTTGTGAAGGAGATCTTTTTGGAGAAGATTATTTTGTTCCAAAGTGAATGAGGGGGAACTTCATCGGGGTGTTTTCAGATGAAGTTGTAGGGATTGAATTCCCGCGCAAGTTTTTGGCAAGTAAGGAGTTGTCGGATGAAATTTTGGCCAAAAATGCCTGTCTCTTTGTGATGCGTTGCAGCACATGTTCAATAGAAAGTTCCATTCACCCACATCCAACATCCATCTCAAAAACAGAAACACTCTTTAGTCTTGATGCTATATTAAGGCTGGTAGCTCCGGAAGAGGATGATGATACACAGCCACGGATACCAACGAAGTACCTTGTGCTGCAAACCTGGTATAACCTGGTGGCGGGTGAGGGGAGATCCTTCTTAGAGCTTCAGGACACGTTGGTAAGTGGTGGTACCTTCTCTTTTCGGATGTAGATATATAATTATATATGACTACATCAAAGGAACAGCGGATGATCTGAAATGAAGAAATATATATCTATTTGTTTATGTGTGCAGTATATTTAGATTTGTACCATATGCGTATTTGTTTATTTACACATTTATATACATTACATTTGTGATTTGTGTGATTCTATGTTCTAAGTTTTTTTATCCTATAAGTCTCTCAAGTTGGCTTGAAAAAAATATCTCCAAAGGAATTGCTATTGTACATATTGGTCCATGTTCCACATGTTTGCATCACAAGAAGAATCTAAGAAAGAGGCTGGTGTCCAGTGTCCATCACTGACTGTTCATTGGCAAAATGTCCTCCTTCCTTGGACATCCTATGGTTTTACAAAATCTTTTGAACCACTACAGAGGTATTTACACACAGGTCCCACACCTCAAAACCAGCTTCCTTTTTTGTCCCCAGGAACAGGACGTACTCAGTGCTCTATATCGTCGGTGCGAGACGTAGCCGTGGATGGGAGTGGAGATGACTTCATATTGGGTTTAGATCGGACGTATCAACTCATTTTTGATAAAGATTCCTTACGGGACAATCTATTTGGTGAATCTCTTGTCTTGGTGCCAGTGACCACCAGGATCATGTATTGGAAATCCTGGAAATCAACACATTATCACTAGCGGGGTCGTATCCTAAGAAAAACAAGGAATGCTTTTGTGGGTAGATGTCTCTTTCGGATCTCTGGAAAATGCATAGAAAGTTCAAGAGCTCAGCATCTTCCTCCCGTCATTCTCTCAGCTGCACATAGACACATTTATCCCTATCGTTTTAACACTACAAGTATGTTGTTGTTGGGTCCTGGTCCATTTTGTTAAACAAAGACCCCAAAAAAAAAAAAACATCCTGAATGCCCCCCAACGCTAAACTCACTTGACACCTCTCTCAACGGGTGTGTGGGTGGACCTCCCTGAGGACCTGACAATGTGGTGGGTTTGAAGACCATCTTCTACCATCCTTTTAGCTACTCCTCTTGGAGTTGGAGTTTCTGTAGGAGTTGGGTGTTTCCAGAGTCAAGGTTCCATCTGACTCAGGACTCAGGTGTTGTGTGGGGGGGGTTGTGTTTTTTTTTGGGCAATGCAAACGCCGCTTATGGGAAATGAGATTTACGTCAAGCCTGAAAGGATGAGGGCAGTTTTTAATGGAAAAAGGCATGTTTGTGGACTGAAGTCTCATGATTTAGGGGGAAGGTGTTCATTCTATGCAAGACATGTGTCCTACTTGTATGCTTCTATATTCCAAAAATGTTCACGGCTGCCTGCCCCATGGCTTTCAAAGTCTTGGTTTCTTCTTCCCTTCTACCGTTGTTTCAACACACCGAACTGGAACACACCCCTTTCGCAACCTTTACCAACAGGGCCATCAGCCCGGATTCATAGATGGAACTGGTAAGCACCGACTCCGACAACAACTGACCTGAAGAATTTGGGGTTGGTGGATTTCTTTTGGGGAGGGGGGTTGTCCAGAGTACGGAAACAACATTAAAAAAACTATGTATGCATGATTACGTATGTAAGATTTCACTATGTGTTTTCTATAGCGAATTTATGTATAATTATATGTAATATGTAATATTTTATTTATTAAATCTACATTGCACATATGGCAGGCAATGTAGATGTGGTTGCAACCACTACTCCCCTTTGTGCAATGAAAAAACCACCTCAAGATCTCCAGCTGGAGATTTTCGGTCTAACGGCCTGCAACCTCCAAAAGAGCTTCGTTTTTTCCAACGGGAAAATGTGGGAAAACTCCTGGGGGCCCGGTTGGTTGTATGATAAACGATCTGGAATTTTCCGGATCGAGGTTGAAGTTTTTTTTGAATTTTAGGGTGTTTTGTCTCGTAGCCGCAAAAATTCCATGGATTTTTTGTTGGGTAAAGTAAGGAAAAAATCGACCGGTTAAGGTTTTAAACCGTGGATTTCTGAAAAAAAACACGACTCTTTTCAAGGGAATCGTTGCATTTTTTTTTAAGAGCCAGATCTCGTTGTTAGAAAATCACCACCGTGTTTTGTCATGAGGTTTCTTCCTGTTGGCGTGTCCTGCGGGGGTGCGGATTGCACAGGGTGTCAACTCGTGAGTTGATGGTTGGTGGTTGGATATGGTGGGATGAGATGTTGTATGATATCCATCCCACCATGGTTTTGTTCTCAGAACGTTTCGTTTTTGAATGATTTTTGTTGTTTCAACTATTTTTTGTTGAGGTCATTGTGGGTGTTTTCAAACAAAAAAACAGCTCTCTGGGAAGAAGTTGTTGGCCTTTTCTTGGAAATAAGGCGACTTTTTGTTGTTTTGTTGGAACGCACTTGTAGTATGAAAGTGTACAAATATATAGATGTCATATTGAAAATCGCGCTCACATTTCATTCGCCACCAAATACAATGGGAAGACTGATGGTACACTCGTATAAAACTAAAATGGCAATGGATCATTCCCATTTTCAATGGTTACCCTCCACAAAAGTAACAAGACGCTGGAAAACCAGCCATTTGAAGATGTATCTCCTATGCAAAATTGTGACTTTCCAGCTAGTCATATGAGTTTTCGGGTTGTGTAAATACATCAATCTTCCAAGTTGATCCATTTTCCAGCCATGCCAAGTGAATGTTTTACCTGACTGTCCGACGGAATTTGCGGGCCCTTTAGCTTTAGCTCGATCGTTCAGCTAAACTAAGCAGGATAGCTCATAATAAGCAGGAGTTTGGGGCTTGTAAGCAGGATCAGTTTTTTGTGATGCTTGGTTTGTTGTTGTTGTTATTTGTATTTGTTGTTGTTGTTGTTGTTGTTGTTGTTGTTGTTGTTGTCCGAGGGTTTGTTGGTTGGTCACTTAAAGATAAACATGTCGAATCTTCATGTTCCCAAAGGGTGAAGGTTTGTCTCCCCATTGCCAGGCCGTGTGGAGAAAAAACACGTGGTTGATGTTTTAAAGTTTTGACATTTGCGATTCATACATGGGCTAATTATATGCGATTCTTTCCCCCAAAAATAGAGTCAAACTCTTTTTTAAAGTTCCCGTTGGTGACACACACTCCATGTCACTGTCACCCAACAAAAATGGCCAAAATGGTGGAAAACTCCTCCTCATCATAACCCATACGGAATCCATGGGACGAACGGTATATTTACCTACATTGAAAACCATAAAAATCACCCAAATCTGATCCATGGGTGTTTCCTGATCGATGAATCCTCCGTCGACCGTGGCTCAGATCCTGGCCCATGTTTTAGACTGGGGCGTTGGTGCGGTGTTTCTTGGCGCGAAAACGTGATGGGAATTTTTGGCAGGTGACCGGTAGGTAGGTGGTTCTTTCGGTGTGTTTTGTGTTTGATACATTTTTTGTTGATCCATGTTGTAGATTTGATTGATGTGTATTGTTTTTTGTTTAAAGGTGTGTTCATGTTGAATCATTTTTTAGGGGGCGGTCTAATGCCTTTGTTGATGCAAGAGACACTTGTTCAGAAGGATAAACCGAATCTTTAATCCCCAGGGCACTTTGCCAAGTGAGATACAGCAGTCAGCATATTTCCAATTCACGATCATTAACAAGAGACTGGGAAATTTTCCATGATCCTGAGCAAAGACTGTGATTCAATTCTATCTCCAGATTTTTTTTGTTTCGCGGAGATTTCCTAGGATTCCCGTTCAATTCAAAACCATATAGTTTTCGTCGGCTCGAAAAACCTCCAGTGGCATGACTCAAGACCACTTAACTCTCTGGCATTTTTCATAGGCTCTACGGATAATTTTAATCAGATTTTTTTTCACATCCAAAACCAACAAAAAGAATTCCAAAAACGGAGGTTTGCTACCCTGTGACATTGGGGGAGCGATAATGGTCGCCAGGGATGATGCATTTTTCTATTAAAGGAGCTTTTTGAAACCCCAGAATCCTCAAAATCACAGGGTACCCTCTGAAACTAACATAGCCCCTGAAAATGGATGGTTGGAATACTAGTTTCTGTTTGGGATGGCCTATTTTCACGGGCGAACTGTTAGTTCGAGGGAGTGTAGTTTGGAAAATTCTACGTGTTTCATCTTCAAATGATTTCGGTTTCGTGATTTTCCTTGAAGATCTTGAAGGTTCCCAGCTGTCACGGTTGTTCAGGGAAATTAGCTGAATCTTTCGGAAAAAAAGTGTTTCGTGAAACTTTCTGATAGATAGATGTTTCAACAATGACTATATCAGTAGTGAGCAATTTTGAAATGTTCAGAGAAATGTTGAAACTTGAACCCTATTGCTGTTACAACCTGCGGAGTTTAACAGCTCGCCTGGGCTCCATCCCCAAAAGGAAAGTACTGTAGTCTTCCAACCACCATTTTTAAGGGCTATCCTCTTGGAAACGAACATATCCACTGACACGTCAATTTTGAGTCGATGATTTTCCTTTTCCAAATGTGGGATATGTATCCGTTCCCCAGAGGGTATGTTAGTTTTCGGGAGGGTACAACATGGTCTGGCCGCCCCGGATACCTCAGGTTTTGGTTGAACTTCTTAGCCTTGGTTCCGGAAACTCAGAATTTACAACCAAATCCTGCCGGATGGTGGTTGGTTTAAGAATTCCTATATGGGCATCACAGTGTTTTGATTAGATGCCCATATATATACGTATATACATATATTTATACATATATATATATATACACACCTCATTTTTTAATCTTATATATATATATACATGGTTTGTATTTTTAGTTGAAAAAACGTGTGTTCATATCAATGCAATGTTGGTGGGATGTATATACGTGATGTCAGGATTTCTATCACCTCAAAATCCATTGGGTTAAGGGTTTTCGTTGAAAGAATCCACTCAAATCAACCTTGTAGGTTCGTGTTTACATAGGATGTACATTGTCATAGTGGTGTTTCACACGTTTTCCTGGGAGGTTCTGTTGATCCAGGATGTATATATTTTTAGCCTTGGGAAGTGTCATGTTTAACAAAGACATGCAACGACTAGTTCATCTAGTTCTCCGTATTTCTTACCAATCTGTTTTGTTCGACCCTCGCCAGCAAGTAACTTCACCATTTCTTGGTGATGAGTAGTGAGCAGTGTCAACAAGAACCAGGAGCTGGCTTGTGAAAACAAGAACATTTGAAATGGAAATTCATTTGAACGGAATGGTTGAACACATCGAGTTCGGTGTTCGACACTCATTGAAATTGCTGCCAAAAATGGGACCCAGGACCCACGACCCAATGAAATCAATCCATCCAAACGAAAAAATAACACACAACAATCCACCTGCAGGGAAAAAAACAAAACATCAGAGTTGTTTTATCTTTTTAAGTTTCCTTTTTTTCTCCCCCGAACGAGGCTTTCCAAAAGGAGAAGACACCAAAAAAACGCAAGAAAAATCCACCCTGCACCGAACCCTCACGGCTGCGGACGTAGCCCAGGTGCCTTTGGCCAAAATCCTGGGTGATTCCACCGAGGTGGATAATCACTGTTTGGTTGGGAGGGCAGGGGGAAGGTTTGAGAGACACCCTCATCGTGATTCGAATTTTTCAATTGAAACACATGTGTTTTTGTGTTTGTTGAATTTGATTCTTCAAATTGAGAGTTTGAATCAACATGATGTTTTTAGTTCAAAACTTCCAGTTGGAAGTTTTGTGAACCAGTCCGCTTGTTCAAGATTTCACTTGTTCCAACAACACTCTCATTGATCCGAGTTGGCTTCCATGGATTGCCAGTCGCAGGAACTAGCTGGAAGCATCCATAATGATACCGTTCGGGGAGCCGTGCGAAACCGGTGGATGGGTCCTTCATGGTGGTGAAGTTAACCTGCGAAACAATGCAAACGGAATCCCACGGTTTTTGATGGTTAACGTTCAATTGGATGACTCAAGCATCATGGAAAAAATGGGTGTGTCAACAAACACGCATTTTTTTGTTTAATTTGAACGGTTATTTTATAGGGTACAGGTTTGTGCACTTTGTGAAACGAGCCTGCCTTTTTTCTAAAAAACTAGGTGGTGTTTTGTGCGAGGGATGTTTTTTTTTCCATTTCGCAGGAGGCTCTTCTGTTGATAATTGCAATAGACTTCGGTGAAGTAGCCATTGTAACATGGACTATTTCCATGTTCAACTGAAAGACTATATCTTCGGGGGGCCATAAACATCGATTTTTTGCTATCGTTGCATAGCACCGCCGTATCAATTGTTTGTTGTTACCATCAAGACGTACTTGAAGTTGAATTAATTTTGATATTGCAGTGGTTGCTGTAGTTGTAGTGGTAGCAGTGGCTCCAACATGATCATTGCTATCACAGTCGTTTCATTAAGGCCCATGAATTACCTTACCTTTCAGAAGGACATCACGACCTATGACAAAGCATGATATGTTCAATACTGCAACACTGATGCTTATTGATACTATCATGTAAATAAACCTCCTGTAGGAATGCCAACTCAATAAAGAAGCTTGCAGAATCAAATTGGACACTCAAAGGGAATTTGATATGATATATTTTTTAATATGGACCGGTGACAGGTACTCAATAACACAATATAATGGAATGTATTCATGCATGGGTGATTATACCTGGTTATATGCCACTATTCTTAAATCCAGATATAGGTTCCCAATGAATCATGTTTAAAGGACTCTAATAGCCTACTAATACGTGCCAATATTGTCGCAGAATTCTGCACTTTAGGTAGCTATGACATCATTTATGTCAACGTAGTTTCAGCATTGGCATTGACCATTGTTTTTACCAGGCCAAATGCCAATCTTCAATATGATTTTGGGATGCTCAACCCCCAACATTACAAAGTATAAAGAGGGCTATATAGCCCATAGGATCCATGTATGGTATATTTACTTGACGTACATTTACCATAGAAATCAAGCAAATCTAGGTAGATATATCACAAATCATAAATCCTATGGGTAAGTTTCCGTTTTCAAAACGGGAGCCCTCCAACAATGATCATGGCATCCACTTTGGTGGGGTCACTTCATCAACTTCATCCCCATCCGCATTCCCGGGGGGGCCGGGGGCCGAAGTACCGAAACCTCAAGGTCACGGGCTTGTTGAATGCGACCTTCGGCAATGCGGTGGAAATGATCGTTGCGATTCAGTCCCTTGGGGCTTGCGATTCAGTTGGTGAAGGGTGTGATGTTGGGACCCTAGGGTTGAGATGGTGAAGGAGATTCGATAAGTAGCTTTCTATAGCTCAGCTTCCTTTATCTCTGCATTATTTTTCCCCATTTTGGGGTGGAAAAGAAAATCCCCCAAATTGAAGCAAAAAAGGAGCCTGATATTTTTGGTGAACAAAAGGGTCTATGATTTTTTGTTGGCAGAATCATTAACGGCACCACGTGGTTTTTTGTGCACCATCACAACGGTTGGAGGATCAGTTAGTTGTTGGGGTGATTTCTAGACAAACTTGCGGATGATTTCACCAGGGTTGGGAAAGAAATTGATCAACGCGGCTGTGCTGCCGGAACTGTTTGTCCAATCGTGATGAATCTATTGTTGAAATATCTCTCAACCTTACTGTGTTTCGGGGAGGCGTGTTTTTTTTGTGTTGTTTGGTCAGAATCTTTGTAATCCAAACGTGCCTAACTTGCTTCCCAAGTTAATTTTTAGATTCATAGCATAAATCTCTCAAAAAAATGAATGAAAGAAGACCATGAGAAGACAGGGCTTGCCAATTTAATGCATATTAACCAGGGAAAAGTCCTCAACAGTTTCTTCCCCAGGTAATGTTATTCCCCTACAAATCCTCAAAAAAAAACAACGAAATAGAAGCCCCTGTGGAAGCCCAATAAGTGGTCCAACATCTCAGTGGCTAATCGCAGTTTTTGAAGCTGGAACCCAGTTGCAGGAGGTATGGACCAGCTTACAAGGAAATATTGTATTCATGAAGCAGGGGTTGTTAGGGCGCATAGGGCACAAGCATTGAATCCACCAAAGTGACTCCACCCAATCTCGCGACTCCAAATGTGAACGACCAAGATCCATCCGTTCCAATCTCTTGGCGATTGTCAAGGCATCGGAAAAAAACAGTGGCGCAACATCGTCAAAAGTCATGTGTGAGGTGGTCAAGAAAGGAATGAATATTTTTTCAATCCCTGCTTTCTGTCAACCCATATTGTCGTAAAAAGAGTTGATGAAACAATCATTTTCTCTAGTTGCTTCGACTTGTTACCATTTCAAAGACTACCCTCCCTGAAAACTAACATGTATCCCTTGAAAAAAATGATGAGTTGGAAGTTGATTCATTTCCTTCAAAACATGCTCCCTTTTAAGGGGACATTCGTCGGCGTTCATTTTTGGGGGTTAAAGGTGTAAAGGTGGATCCTTACAAGACTAAGGGTGGACCCTCCTTAACAAGACCCCCATCAAAACTACCCACCCAAACAAAAACCCATATGGGGATCTGGCGTGGTTCATGTTGAAAAGGAAAAATTGATGAACCAAATCCTCTATATAAGTTACTTGTCATATATATATATATATATATATATACTACCTTTTAGTTTTTGTATATTCATGACCCTAACTTTGTTTATTTATGAACCCACCTTTATTTATGAACCCACCACCTGTCCCTTTATGTTTCATCTCCCGGGAAGTTCGGGAAAGTTAAGACCCACAGGCGAGTTTGTTGGGTTCCGTGCTTTCCAATACCTTACTGGTGTTGGGGATCCTCGGAAGGGCCAGTGTCGTTGTGTAGCATATGTTTTGGGGGTAAGGATTTCCTGTGCAGAATGGTGCCTCAAATTTCTAGGGATAAAGGGGAGAACTCAAAAAACGGATCTTTTGAAGGAAGGAAAGGTGGGGTAGGCTTAAAACTTGAAGAATATGGAGTGTATCATACCTCTTATTCATCACATGTATAGATCCTTCCTGAGGGTTGTTCACTTGAAGTCGTTACTCATATTTGGCTCAAGTAAAAAGAGCGTGTATCATTTGC
>DF240854.1:0-40167 GCA_000507305.1 Breviolum minutum Mf 1.05b.01
TGAAGGGTAAAGCAAGGCTTCCATCTACTTATACACACACATACCTCAAGTAGGTATGATAGATGTTGAAGCTTCAACATGACTAGCTTGACCCAGTGGCAGTAGAAAGCGAAGGTGAAGGTTATATAACAAGGATTTTCGACCAAATCAGTGACAATCATGGAAGTCATTTCGTTGTTGTTGGATGGTGGAACGTCCCAAGACATAATAACATTTTTTTCACCTCACAAATGCATTAATGTCAACGTTGGGCAGTCTTTTCTGGACGCGTTTCTAGGAATGACATGGTACTGGTAAGTTGAGTGATATAGATCTCCAAAAATATCGATACAAACTGTAAAGAGATGTTAACAACACTTAATGCCAGAATGTGTGGGTAAGGATGGAGGGTTTGCCCATGTTTAGGCTATGTCAATGTGAATCCACTTCGCGTCATTGACTCCCAGGAACTTATCATGTTCTGTTTGTCCAACTCGCACTTCGTTCGGGGGGCAATGTGATTAGATTTACATCTATCACGTATATCATATACACATGTAATGTCTAAAATATTTAGGAAATTGCAGCCAAAGATGGTACCTAGAAATCTTCTAACATCCCCTGAAATGGTAAATTCTCCAGTAAAATTCAAACAAACTCATCCTTACTTTGTCAATTGTATCACTAAAAAGTTTGGGGTGTTTTGAAATTTCAAGACTAAAACATCCCCAGTGTACTGGATCATCCAAAGCCACGGCTCCTCCTATATCAGGATTGCCATGCCCGAAGTTTTGGGGAGACAGGTTTGGCCAACAATGGCAGGTCCAGCTGTGTCCGGGTCGGGGTCCTTTGGACGCAGAGGGGTGCCGTCTTCTTCAAGGTTGAAGGCATAGGATATTTGTGCCCCAAATCATCAGAACAGTTCCATGGAAATGGCCAAGTTCGCATGAGCAAAAGAAGCTTTGCACTTTTGAAGTGTGTCCACTTGTGTTGATGGGCAAAAAATCCACCAAAACCACTTGTGTGTGTGTTCTTTTTAAAGCCCTTGGCTGATTATAGGATGAGTTCTATCAGTTCACAAGGCTGGTGAGTTGTATGATTGACCAATTTACCGATTGGCACAAGCAGTGCCATTGCAAAGGGGATACAACACTTCCATTTGTTGGCTTTTTTGGGGTTTGGGGGCATCCAGTAATTGAGGGAAGATATCCATCAGGCATCTTCATACTAGCACTGTGACCCAGATTCACCATACATCTCTTCACGTTTCAGTGAAACAGAAACAATTAGATTCGCGAAACTTGTGGCACATGCAAAAATGAGAGCCACTTTCAAGTAGAATTTCATTTCCAAGGGATGTGAGCACGAATCCATTTCAAGCTGCACCCCGTTTCACCCCTACCGCAGGCGGCGGATCCACGGTGTTGCGTTGGTTGCCCTGTACTTGCGGTGGAGAGGTCGAGGTCGAGGTGCCTCTGGGAAATCGGGTGACGGTGAAAAATGTGAAGGAATGCTTGAAGGCATCTGGTAATTTGAAATCAAAGTTGAAGTCAGTGCTTCTACCTCAACTGAATGCACATCTGATTTTGACTGAAATCTTCCTCGAAAAGGATTATACAAGAGAAAGTCTTCCTCTGTGCTTTTTTGTGTAGAGAACCTTTCATGCTATTGGACGCCACGTCTTGGCCCTTGAAGATGTCATAACTAGTCTCCCTCAACCCCAAAAGTCAGCCTCAGGTAAGGTGCAACTTTTGTCTGCTTCCAGCGATGTGAGTGTTGTATCAGTACCAGTAGAAACGGATGATGCTGAGAAAGTGGAAGTGTCTTGGTATGTTTTGGTTGGTTGGTTGGTTGGTTGGTTGGTTGGTTGGCTGGCTGGCTGGCTGGCTGGTTGGTTGGTTGGTTGGTTGGTTGGTTGGTTGGCTGGTTGATTGGTTGGTTGGTTGGTTGGTTGGTTGGTTGGTTGGTTGGTTGTTGCTGTTGTTGCCGGGAATCTGACAATTGAAACAACTCCCTGAAATTGGTCAACAAGAAATCCAGAGGTGACAGATCAAGCTTGTTCCCTTTTACTAAAGGTAGTTTCCAAAGCATAGGTCACAAGTTTTGATCTAGACACGGGATACCAGGATTGATACCCAACTTACTTCGGAACTCCTACTCGTTTCAATAGATGGTCCTTATTGCCAACAACTGAAAATCATTGAACAAAAAACTGACAGAAAGGGCCTTGGAGTTGCCATTTCGGTGCTTGTAACGTGACAAAATCAAGGAACCCGAGCTTTCAAATTCGCAACCATGGCTTCAGCGCTTTTTGCCAGAGGCGACAGGGTGAGGTTGCGGTTGAACTGATGGGTAAACATCTTAATTAATCATCTCTAGATACTATATTGTACCGGCAAGGTAGAGATGTCTCGGTTTGTCTGGCTCTTTACTAAGCTATATTGCGATTTTGGTTGGTTTTGCAACATCTACCATCCACTTTAACCTTGCTTTACTTTTGATTTTTTATGGTACAGCAGCAAGATGGGAAGAGTCAGAACCAGGAAGTGAAACTACCCCAGTTTCAGAACATCAGGTGACATCAATTTCACATGGATTAATCAATTTTGATGTCACTGTTGATACGCCGGCACTGTCGAAATGCATTTCAATGTTGCCTGACTTCCTTGGTTTTACTGGTTGCCAACCCGACATGTTTTTCAGCTGGCCAATAAGGAGGTTGAACGAACAAGAGAGAAAAGACACAGTTTCTCAACTGGAAAATGGAAAAGCCACGTAGATCCACTTTGATGAACTCAGTTTCCACCTTAGCTTTTTTGCAGCCTTCCCTTTATGAATTTGTTTTAAGATTTTTTTTTTCAAATCCTTGGAAGATCTTGGGAAGATAATTGAATTTGTGGGAAGCTCAAGTGAGGTCACCCAACAAAACGCACAAATTTCGCAGGGACGTGCTTCAGCCGATGTGGCCTTACTGCATTTCATGGAGGCGCTGGAGGAACGAGGCGAGGACATCCTTTGAGTTGGCAGGTTCTTCCCGCGAAATTAATGTGTACCTAATGATGCTTGATGATGTAACCACCTTTCCTGTTGAACATTGACCATATTTCACATGATTTCACCCGATTTTTGTGAAACTCAACGCAAGTGAATCGTATTGGTGAGCAGGTTTTTTTTGGAAACTCCGGACATCTCCGGACCTGGAAACTCTCACTCTCCTGGGATTTTTTGCATGAAAAGATGGAACAAGTATGAGTATGAATTCGCCTTATGGGATATTTGATATGTTTGATCAACAATCGGTTGTAAAACCCAAACCTGCAAGCAGTTTGAGGGGGGGATTTCCCCGTAGTTTGCCTTCACCATATTCTTGCCATCACTTGATTGGGATTGTTTTTGTCCCTTTTTGTATCCTGTTGTGCCAAATGAGTTTGCAATCATTTTGGGGGTGGGTACTATGACAATCCCTTTTTTTTGTGCCCTAAAGGCGTCGAACTTTACCCTGCACAAGAAGAGGCCATTGTGGAGATTTTTTCAGGTGCTCATGTTGCGCCTTGGTACGAAAAACTGGCGATGGGATTCCAGGGTCCCAACGACCAATCCAAAACAACCAGTGGTTGCTTGTATAAGAACATCTATCTTTGCAGGTATTTACAGTATGTATTTACCAGATAGCAAGGAGATTTGTGGCTATTCACTCACCATTTTGCTAGACATACTTTAAATGGCTCGTGAAGGCATTTGTGCCACCCAAAACACTTCCTTTGCGGCTCATGGAAACAGTTAGGAAGCTAATGTAGGTTGGATTCTGAGCTTCCAAAGTTCAAAACATGTCAGTTGAAACAAGCTGACAGGTGGCAACCGTAAACTGCTGGGATTTACAATTTAGAGTAGACGTACAATCACCCACTGCTTTCAGCAGTAAAGCCCCTTTGTGACTTTGACTCGGTAGTGTATACAGTATATCAAATCAAAAAAATACATATATATATATATATATAAGGCAAAAAGCATCAAACACCAGATAAGTCACACAAGGATGTATTATAATGCGCAGATACATTTATACTGACATGAACATCTTTTATATAGTAAGTAAGTTGTACCTATTCTTTCATCCCTGTTCAGGCACTTAACAAACACTGACACAAAGTAATTTAAGTAAATAGTCAACAGACATTTGGAACAGAGCGGGACTGTTCACAAGCATTGGCCAGAGTATGCACTCAAGGGCAACCCCAGATTCCCGCTGGCTTTTTAATCGGGAGAGTCCCGTAAGTTTATCACTTGTTCTAGGTCCTAGATACTCCCACTGGCAGTGGGAAGTCTTTGGTCGCGGTGGCTGCGTTGTTCAAAGCTTTGGGGGAAGGAGAGAGGATGGAGAGGGGCTTACTATGACGATTTGTTGAGGTTCTAATTTAATGGTGAAAAACCACGGAATCGGAACAAATGAAGCTTACTACATTTCTACCCTCCCTGAAACTACTTTTTGCACCTGAAATAAATGTGGGGCTTGGAAGATGAGTTTCTTGTTGGAAAGGCCTAGCTTGGTGCAGGTGCAAAATAAGTTCAGGAACTCTAGCTTCTTTACTTGAGTAGAAGACCTCCCAGTAGTGTGTTTGTCTGGAGTTCAGGGGAGAAGATAAGTGTGAAATCTGGGACACATGGAACGTGCTGGCAAGGGTGGCTTGATCATAGGTCTGAAGATGGACCATAAATTGGAATCATTGCGGAATTCTCTACGATTAGTGTGTTGGTGTTGCAAAGGTTTTTTTCACAATTTGGACGACCTTCCTTCCCAGCATTAATCCCGAGTGATCACAAGGTGATGTGACGCTCATTGGAAGCGTCTGAAATTCTCATCAGTCTCATGACATCGAGTTGAGCGAAACTATTGTGATCCTTTATGGGAGTACACATGAAGCAACTATAGTAACTAGCGTGACGGAGTGAGATAGAAATTGAAATATTCTATATAAATGGCTGTTCGTAGCTCAAGTAATTCCTTTCACAGACTGACTTTTACAGGTTTTTATACCAGGATGGGATGGATTCCCTTTTTTGCTGATTCATGTGACAAAACACAATTATGTGCAATATGTGGAACTCATACAAGATGCTGGTTGTGAATCTTCCTTCACAACATGATTTTAGAACGAAGAGGCTAGGGGGCCTAGGGTGTGTGCTAATGCACATTCAGCAGTGGGGCCCGTATGCCCATACCAGTCCCTTATTTGACGGTCAGGAGGAAAGGCTTTCTACACCTCCCCAACGAAGGTCCGTGATGATGGGATGGTTTGGATTGGGATGAACATTGCAACTCAGCCTTGGTCATAACCCCGATTGTTTGAGTGTAATACAAATACTTAGATACATTTCTTGTGTCAGTATACAGGATCAACACCAGTTCTTTCCAAGTGAATGCACATGGTTGAGTTTTCCCATCTGCACTTGCTTTCTGAAAAAAGATGCTGCGAAGAATCCAATGAACCCGGGGTATTGCACCCCTAAAACCTGCCACTACAGACATATCCCGGATATCAATGAATCCTTGAAGGTACGACCATCCTAACTGAATATCGTTGGGGAAACCCTTGAAGAAGGTGCGAATGGATTCCAATTCCAAGTTGGAGACATGTCCACATCATGTCTCCCTTTTGTAATCCCACCAGGCCTTGACCAGCGAAAAGTTCTTCGATTTATGTCGCCACTTCGGTGCTGCAGCTGTGGGAATGGTGCCTGGGACGTTTTTTCGGACGACAGACGATGACTGACGGTGGTGCTTTCGGTTAGTAATACTGGTAATGGGATGTTCCCTTGGATGGAACAGGATCAATGGTTACATAGCTGCTCCACTAAGCAATATTCATTCATGCTTGAATGGACATATTTATGAGGAAATGACATTATTGTCATTATTGAGTGTGATATAGATGCATACCCCAGCAATGCATGAAGGTGAGCCCTCGTTTGAGCCTCAGTTCTTATAGTCGCTTGCGCAATTCGTGCACCACTGCCGGTATCTTGCAGAACTCCATATCAAACAGCATCAAACAGCCATTCAACAATACAAGGTGATCATGTGCCATGGTAAGATAAAAGTGAAACTTGCCTTTTTCTGCCAGTAATTATACGGACACGACGGGTAAGATGACCACCCATAGAGAGTGTAAGCCATGGTGCATATAATACCGATCTGTACATCCAGACAGGTTTGTTTGTTCGCTTACCTGTCTTAAAGCACGCTAGCATTAGAAGCCTCGGAAATACCTAGTGCATGCTCAAACTTGATCGAAGGCGACGGGTGATGTCTCCATCAACACGCGAGCACCGTTAGTTTGCTGCCACTTGGAGTTATATTTTTTTGGTGGGGATATGTCGGATACACATGGATACATCAGCCCAAATGGATCCAAATTCATACAAACAGGAAATAAGGCCGGATCTTTTAAAGTTTCAGGTTTAAGAATCGCTTGGTGAAATACATCAGGACTATTGAGACCAATGTTGTGGCCAATGGGGCATTAAGGAAATTTCAGGATTTCAGAAAATATGTGGAACTATGAAACCACACTAGAATACCCACAGCTGGGTCCAAGAATAAAAGCTACTGGCATCGTAAGTATTGACGCTACAACTGTAACTTGCAACCAATCGAACCCCTCGTCTTGGACCTGGCTCAACAGTACGTGAAGCTTGGACACAATGAAGTATCCCTGACTTGTGTGCTATTTTGCAGAGACTCATGCTTGCTACCAGTTCAAAGATGGGCCACCACATTGATCTTGTTCAGGGAAATTCCACAAACACACTTTCCAAACTGAACGTTTTCAGGTAGTCAGTTTAGCATCAACAGCTGAATATTTATTTAAAGGAATTCTGTCTTGTTTTCTGGATGAGGATGTAATCAATGCATCATGAAGAATATGTTTTTCTTCAACTTTGCACAGCTAAATTAGGTACGCAAGAAGTCCTCACGAGCATATCTTTGCGCGAAGACCCCAGCAGACCTACGTTGGCTCCTTGTCGAAGAACAGAAATCTTGTGGTATGAGGTGATGTCAAGCATGACAAGAAGGGGGTCATCAACGTAAGGTAACTGGAAAAAATGGAGGGTTACACCCACCTTCTGGGACATGAGCGCCCCAAACACCACTGTGATGTGGTGGGTGCGCTTCAACCTTTTTCAATTTGACACTGGTCGGGGGAAATTTTGAGAGGTGCTAGGCAGAAAGGGCCATTGGTAGTACCCACCATCAAAGGGACAGTTGCAGCCCATGATGGCAATGCCATGTAATGTTTATTAATCAAGCAATATGCATGTATATATATATATATATTATATATGTATATACATATGATATCATATATCCTTGCACACGTAATGTCATGAGAAAAAGGTTATTTTGGATAAATCTAGTGGGTTGCAATCAACAGTTTCATCCTCATTTTTTTATAGTGGCAGTTTTAAACTTCCTTGGATATCACGGGGATTCTCCATGGATTCATGCATACGTTGACATCACCTGAATACAAACCATTGGTCCTAAGCTCTGTGGGATTTCCCATGGCAAACGCCAGAAATCATTTTGTCCATCTGACCCTGATGGTTTTGAATCGTATTTTTTGTTTTTGTTATATTCAACCATATCCATTTGAATCAATCCTCCTACTATCTTAAACAAAGAATACTAAAAGGACCGATTTAATCAACGAATCCATTTTCACCCCCAAAAATCTCTGCTACACGTTGGAAGTTTTTTGGGAGCTTCATTGCTCAGGTGGTCATGGATGAGTTTCACTACTTTGCTGATCCTGATCGCGGTGCAGCATGGGAATTGCCTCTATGGCGTTTTAGTCGTCCAGGCAATGGGGTCCAATTTCGGTGGATGTTGCTTCCCCCCAAAAGGAGATTGGATTCCTGGTAGCAAAAACCCATGAAGTTGAAGAACAAAAACAGCAAGTGAAGTAAATGGTTAATGTAGAAACCAGTGAAGTAGTGTATTTGCATGGCTCACCAGTTTTGGGTTTTGAACATCTCACACAGAGAGAGTCTTCGTGAAATGTTTCGAAGGTTGGAAGACTTCTTTTCTACTGATGTCCGGTACCTTGGGTGCCAATGACAAGCTCTATGAGACCTTGGAGGACGGAGAGTGTGGTTGGGGAGTGATATGGAAGTTTGGAAAATGATGTCAACACATAAAACACATGTGTCTTTGAATGGTCAATATGAAAGAAATTGCTGGAAGCTGTGCTGTTAGTCTTGTTTTCTGAAAGACTGCTCCAAGTGTTTTGGCAGCTTTTTTCTCGAAGCAGCACCAATGGCCCCATGTATACTTTGAGGTCTTATAAATAGTGGTTACATACTCTCTGGTATCTAAGCAAACAATAAACAAAACAAGATAGGACCCAACCGAAGTGATGTGTGATGGAGAGATAATAATTACAGATAATACCCTCAATAAGTGATCAATCATTAGATGATAGGTTTAGGCCAGGTCGCTTGGTAGTTGTACTTCAACCGGATACCTACCGATGGTACACCCTCATACGACGTCAAAGCAAAGCTGAAGCACCTCCACAGCTCACAGGAGCGTTCCGGTCGACCTGTTCGAGTGGTTTCCTCCAATCAACGACCTGTGCCATTGCAGTTTTCCTATAGTGAGAAGCTTGGCGGAACGAGGAGGTTTTCTTCCAACTTCAAGCAGGTAGAAAGGGATTCAGCATTGGTTTCATGAAGTCAAGATACCGGATGGCACATCCTGAATGGCTATGGTTGTGATGACCAGTGGAGCAATCCATCATTTCTGTAGGATTACTCATCCAACTTGGAGGCAGACCAGTGAGAGGAAAGTAACATTCTTGGCAAACCTGGACAGGTAATTGCACAACGCATACTGTAACCCCCTTTGATGAACAAGTGGACCTTCTAAGAGTCTTTCTGAATGACTTCGTTGTGGTCCCTAATTTTCGCAATGGACAAACCGAGGTCCCTTGTAGTCACCATGTGAGCAGAGTCAAACAAACCAAGACTTTGCTTCTCATGAAGGTTTGACTTATCGCCATTTTCAATTATTTTTACCCAACCTCCATCCTTTGAGATGAGGTTCAACTTGTCAACTGTCAACCCATCATTCCCGGTGCCCAGTCGTGACTCCCAGGAAGTCCGTGGCAGACTCCATCGCTGAACTTGTGTTTACCAAACGCGCCCCTGTATATGTGGCAACTCGACAGGAAAGAAACAACTGTGGCTTTCATTGGTTCTTTGACTGAGGCATTTAATTTCAGGGAATCATTGACTCATCATGCATGAATGGCATCTATTTTACCGTAAGTTGCAGTCGTGTTTTGGTCTAATCAGAGTAAAAGACAACTCTTGAAAGCCCCAGTAGTGTAAATTGTTGTTGCAAAATTTCAGACAGCCCAAGGTCCATTTTTCACAGCGGGAGGCGCAGGGGAGCACTGCTCTCTTATGGTGTTGGATGTTTGAGGGATCATAGCCTGTTTCCACTTTAGGATTTAGATCAAACCGCTTGGAATGATTCGATTTGCAGTGTCAGTCGCAGACATATGTGGGCTAGTTCTTGCCAATACCATACAACAGCATGTTTGAGCATCGTCATGTCAATTCAGAATATTTTCTCAATAAAATGCTATCATCATGATGATCTGATCGTCAGAATTGCATACATACTATATACTGCTGCAACTATCCCACAGTAGTTCACAACATTTCCTGTCTATGGTATACAACTATATCTACTTGTTTCTGTTTTCATATTACATTCCTTCAATTTCTAATACAGTATTTAGTATATATATGTACATACATTGCTTAGTGAAGAGCAGCAAAAGATGGCCAATTTTTCCTACACAACGACGAGTCATCTCAGCTTGGCAGGCCTTGGAGACCGCCAAGGCAATGGCAGATGCAAAGGATGCGGATGGAAAGGCCATCTTGACGCTTGGTTGAAGGACACATGATGGAGCTGAGGGATCTGAGAAGAAAAATAGTGTATGTACAAAGATACATCTATAATTTGTTCATGTGTCCCATATATATATATGTATTGTATTATAAATATATGTTTAGGTATGTATGTGTATGTATATGTATATATATATATTCAAATAACAGGTATGGACCTGGTGATGTCACCTCAACATGTGGTCGGGCATGAAGGGAATTCCTGCTGGCTATTAGGAATCAGTCAATAGAACCAATCAACTAATTAGTGCGTTAATGAGTTTGTATCTCTAATGTATGTACACTGTCATTGAAGCAACACTTGCATAAAGTATGAACATGTGAACGATGGTGATATATTGTGCATATGTATGACTCCGTTATGTATACACTTGATTTATGTTCCGAGCCTTGTTGGAGGTTTCAGCTTTTTTGGCACGGTGGACTGCGTTTGAACGCAGATTCTCTATTATGCATGGATCCAGACCGTCCATGAGATTCTGATTGGTTTATCCTCCTTGAAGCTAAATGGCGACGTGGATGGCTCTGTCACCAGAATCTTTCTGAGGATTTTGAGATTCTTAATCCCTCCACTACGAAAAATGAACAAATCCAAACCAAACTTTCTATGAAATTCTGTTGATGGGAAACAGTTATGACAAGGAGGTTGTTCAGCGCGATATATCACATGTATCCTAACAGTCACACCCCAAGACCACCTGTGGTGAATCTTCGGTTTACTGTGAGGTCCTTTCTCCAACTTGGTCCAAATATCATGATTGTTTTGGTTTTGGTGGGTACATGTTCTTAGGGTAACACATCCTTTTCTCGGCAGTGAAAGGTAGACATGGAAAACAACACAGAGTCCCAATCTGGACGTCTTCCTTTCATCCACTCCATCAGTCGAAATGGTTCCGTGAATCAAAGCTAATTACTGACCATACTGCCTCACTGATCCACCCCCAAAACCCCTAAGTTGTATGGATACCAGTAGTTCTAGCCTATACTAGCCTCTATCCTTGTGTTTCTTCAAACAACTAGTCTCACATCTTTTTTCCCATCTTCCCCCAAAAAAGCAGCAAGATTTCAGATTTCCAACAAAAGATGGAGGCAAAAATACCCCAAAAAAAACCCTTCAGTGCTTTACCCTCCCTGAAACTAACATATCCCACCCCAAACAAGGCACTTTTGAGTCGATGATTTTCCTTTTCGGCCCCTTTCCGGTGGGATTCCTGGCGATCGTTCCCTACATCTTTAATGATCCCAAGGCATGCTGCTTTACGTGACATGGAGCAATTGCATCGACGTGTGCATCTGATGGATTTTTCTTCGCCTTTTGGAGCTGAGTTGAAGGAACTCTTGTTGAAAGGCCAAGCCGGAAAAAAGACATCCAACAAAGGAACGGACTCCCTGAAACGAACGATAGAATACCCAAAATAGCATAAATGGGTTGAAAGGAGATACATCTAAAATCCAAAAACCCCATCATTTTGGATATTTATGTTAGATTTCGGGGGTGTATCCTCCCTGAAAATGGATGATTGGAAGATTAGTTTCCTTTTGGGATGGCCTATTTTCAGGGGCTATGGCAGCTATGTTAGTTTCAGGGAGGGTATTGAATACTGTTGATGGAAGAAATCCGAAATAACCACCGTTTGGATGGTGGTAAAACCCTTCGTAAATAATGGGAGAAACTACCATATCAACTGGTGCAGGATTTCAGAAGCATCAACAGTATTGGAGAAGAAGAAGTCATGAGTTGGTTGAATGATTGAAAGAACATGGATGTCTGAATGTCATGCGTTTATCTCCTAGTTTGAAGGGGGGTAGTTATGTCTTATTTCCACTGCTAGCTATTTTTTTTTGAAAACAGCAGAAATGATTGTCGGTCTCCACTGCACACCTGAGAGCTGAAGATTTGTTGAAAAGTGGTGCAATGCACACTTTGATTAGGCCTTACTAAGGCAACAATTTGGGCACAAGAATGGTGGTCCATGATGGATACTGATGCTTGCGATGATCATGATCACAGTGCCATTAACCACCAGGTAACACTACACTCAGTACAAATTCTATGGATAGATACTATAATGGTAATAGTACTACCCATTATGTAGGTCGGGTACTGGTGCTTCATATCCTTCGTCTTGCACTGTCATGGTCCGACCAAGCTCAGAAGGTGTTGGAGTCCATCATGCTGGATTATTACCGTGCTACCGGCGTTTGGTGGAACAACTAACGCAAGACGCTTGGCAGCAAATTGTCACCAGGGAATTTCCAAGGAAAGAAGATTGTTATTGGAAGTGATATTGAATAGGTGAGAAAACCAGAAGTCGTGAAACAAAGTTCTTGAGATTTGTCGGTTACTTTCAAGATCAATGTAGCTATGACTAGGAAAACATGTTGGTAGCACAACACTTACGCCGGAGAGTGATAACATGGATAAAATGCACATGATTCTGTACGTGTAGCGTTAGAGTCCGGTGCTTTGGATCAGGTTTCCATTTTGCCTGCTGGTGTAGTCCAGAGTTGATTTCCGTTTGACATTCCAACAGAGAGCGAAACTCGCGAAACTGTTGTTATTCTGATAGGGGCGAAACAACCTGAACTACTCACACAAGTTGGGAACGGTAGATTGTTCCAATTAAACCTAGAAATTACCAGTATCATAAAATGTTCATCAATTTCCTGAAAATGTTCACTTTTACAAAACCTCCTTGTTGAAAGATATAGGGTCAAATTCTTGCTTTATCATTGTTTAATTGTAAAACCGCTATTGCCGTGTTGAACAATTTTCGTTGCGGGAGTATACCTGAGGATTCCTTGCTAGCCTTGGTTTGCGGCACAGACACATTGGGAGTAGGCATCAACGTGCCCATCCGCAGCGTTCTCTTTACCCGCCTCTGCAAGTTTGATGGTGCCTTGGTTTGTCAATCAGTTGTGGGTGTTTTTTTTTGGCGGGGGGACCAGGGGGGGAAGGGATATTTGCGCATATTTGCTAAAGATGATTTAGGAATCTATAAGATACCTTCGATATCGCACCAGCTCAGCACCAGGTGGGTTTTAAAAAACACTGTTGAAAACTGGAGTTTTGAGGTGGTTTGTTGTTTTGTGATGCAGAGATTTCTGTGAGAAAAACATCTTATTTGCGAGGTTGGCCCTGCACGCTAGTACTGTAAGCATTACGAGTGATGGAAGATCACAAAGGATGACTCGATCGCTCCATTCCCACAACACTGAGCAGCATGTGAAGAGTATTCTTTTCCAATACTGGGATCTGACCTGCCGGTAGATCACTAAAATTGAAGAAGATGCGTTCAGAGCTTTTGGACTTTCAATCAGCACCACCAGTACGTGTGATGGACACAATTGCACTGCTTACAGACGCCTCAAAGAAATGTGCTTTCCAAGCGATGTACTCTGAATTCTCCGAGAATGCCCTTCTTTTGTCACTAGCTTTCGAAACACATACTTTCAAGTCGGTTTCGGGGTCTGTTGTTTGCAATAAAACAAACGCCCTTTGTTTATTTTGAATCTTTTTGTTGGTATATTATATTCAATTACATATATTTATACAGTATTGATATGTTTTGTATAGATATATAGATATAATTTATTCTCATGTGAATGATTGTACCATCCCTTTTTGAGGAGTTGTTGTGGGGTTTCGTCACCTTCGCAGGTGACGAAACGCGGATCATGCGACTTGGATCAGAGCACCGGGGCTGCTTGGGAGATTACTGGGAGATAACATATGTCATGAGCCTCCAGGGGCTAAGGAAAGATGTGTGTTCCCTCATTTTTAGTCACAGTTTCTCAGTAATTTGACCTCCCCTTTTTGGAGCCTAAAATTTCGAGAAGTGCAGTGAATCAGGGAAATTATGACTTAACCTTATGACCGAATACCAGGTGCTGCTTTTGGAAAGTAGCAACTGGCCGGCTGACCGGTCAGTTGACTTAACTTATTGCGCTTGATTACACAGATCAACTGGTGCATTGCCATATCCCAACATACATGCGATTGCTAATAAGCTCCAGGGCTGCAGACCCAGCATCTTTTGCATCTTGTTGAACTTTGCCAAGCAATGTATTGTCAGGTCACTGTTGTCAAATCATGGGTCTTACACATAGTCTAACGAATTGTTTTGTAGTCAAATTGACATCTTTATTCCCAGTTTCTGTCCAACCCTGAACAAAGCTTAGAAGTCCAGCATGCTCCATTGATTACGGCAAACTACACAGATCTCACCAGAACATCATCACATGCACTGGTAGAGGAAACCTGGCCAACTTGTGAGTTCTCGTTGATGATCTTCGTGTTGTTTTGCGTCTAGCTGTATCCGCTGCCTTGGCCAAGGCGAGCCCGTGAATTTCATCAAATTGCTGGACTGCGTTGCAGCAGGGTGGCTGGTGTTCCTATGATGGTGCAACAGATCTATGATCTATGTACTTAAGTCATACCGTATATCTACTGACAATGTCTTGCATGAAGTGCCTTCTGACAAATTCCAAGATGATTTCTGTGACTGTTGACGTAGGATATTTCTTGTTTATACTGGCAACATTGAATTAGATGCCCGTTTTGCCTTGGGAATTGTGGAGATTTTGGATCCTTTCCAATCCATGTAGAATTCTGAAGTGGTCAAAGTCACATCAATCTCCGACAATCGTTTTAATCTGTCGTTGTGGCCCTCCTGGCTAACCCCACTCAGAAGTAGTCAGTCAAGGAATAAGGGTTAATAATGGCCTCAAGTGACGATGGGAGTTAACCGTGGTTTTATGAAGCAGCGACATGGAAGCCACAGCTGGACAATGCAATTATGACTTGCAAGTAAGAATTTCCATCCTGGTTCTTCGTGTCGGTCATAGCTGCACAATAAACTACAAATTACTCCCCCACCATTCATTTAGCATGATCATTTCTAGGAGTTGGTTTGAGGGCTCAAAATCTCATTATCCGGGGTTCCTGTGAAAATTATTGGGATTGTAGGTTCCTGAGGGAAGTGCAGCCGTCATTGGGATCGTTAAACTGATTGACACCCTACCCGTACAGTCAGCTCACGACAGACTTTCTGCCTGGAGATAGGTCCAGTACAAGCATTGTAGTGTATAAACTATCCTCTAACATCCTTAAGGTCCTTCAGGTTTTTCTTTTCAGGCTGGTATTATTCTTGGCAGGTACATTTGCCGAGGGTACAACCATCATGTGAGCAAAAGTTTTGCCAGCCGGGCGCCAATGGGGTTGTATTGTTCGGGCATTTTTGTGAGCCAGGACGCGCAGGAAGAAAGGGCTTCGACGTCCAGGGTGATGTGATGGCTGTTGCTTGGAGAATTGAAACATGGTGAGCAGAGCATGGATAGCTAAAACATGGAGATGAGTCATGTGTAGCATGTATATTCACCTTTTGATGTGATGAACATCGCCACGAAGCATCATAGAACCACTATGAAGGGTTTTGGTTCCATTTCTCAGCTGGTTTTGACTACGTATAGATGTTCAGCTTCTGAAAAGATGCCTTGTTGAGTCGAGTTGACTGTGCACTATTTTTCAGGCAATCCATAAGGCGGCAAGGCCACAAAGTAAGAAAAAGTAAGAAGGGAAAAGACTTGTCTCTTCTTGAGAGATGTTATATAACCTTTCTTACCAGTCGTGTGAAGCGATCTAGATACCACAAGTACCCCAAGGTTTGTTTCTCTTCAAGGCAGTCGAAACATCTTGGCACACGAACACTTCCTGATGTTGTCTCAGCTGAGTCGTATTCGAAGCACCCCACAACTCGTGTTACAAGTTCCCGCAAGCTCACTTGAGCCGAAAACCAAGGTTGATCCTGATTGGGTGGTGTCTCTTGGCGGTCGAGAATCTCGAAGGAATTGAAGCTATTTAAGTGAATAGAAGAATCTGGGTACTGTAATCTTAGTTTTCTCAAAAATGGGTATGTTTAATGTTTGCAGACACTCACATGTGTGCAATTCTGGATTAGTGACCACTGATTCGTGATGAACCTGTGTTATGTAGCTGTAGCGTTGTACCTGTCTCGGATGCACTACACATATCCTCATCAACCGTGTGCTGCAATGAATCTGCTTTCATACATTCACTATGATATCGAATGATGCTTTGCTACTCATCAAGTTGCGTCCCACGTTGTGCGTTTCACCTTCATTTTATTGTAGCGTAGTAGCGATCCGATCCCAAATTTGCTTCTTAGCTTATCTTCTCATTGTTTTTGTAAGGTTTCCTTTTGCGAGTACATGCCGGGTAAACGACATATGCAATGTATTCATTTGGATATA
The DNA here is from genome assembly GCA_000507305.1 of Breviolum minutum Mf 1.05b.01. NCBI lineage: Eukaryota > Dinophyceae > Suessiales > Symbiodiniaceae > Breviolum > Breviolum minutum. The sequence continues at coordinate 16,237 of DF240854.1, forward strand.
ATTATTGATCATGGGAATTGCTAGTCACTATATATGTAGCAAATAAGTAGACAACGTAACTAATGTATCATTCATGGGAATTGCGAGTCATTTTATGTACATTTAATTTATATACTCTGTTTCTATGTCAATCACTCATCACATGATTTATTTCAGGATCCATCATCTTCCTGAGGTTCAATCGGCAGCTGGAGAAACAAATGAAAGATGCTGCGGCTCACGGTGGAGCACGTCCAACACCTCGTTGGCGACGACCTCCCAGAAGGACGCGGCATCAGTGAAAATTTGGGGAGCGACGGGAGCTAGAGATCCAAAGAATCCCCAAATTATTGGGTAGAGATGACCAATTATTTCAAATATTTGTTTAAGTTGCTCACCCTGAATACTAAAGTGTAGTACAGTAAATAATGTAGTTGTGCCAGATGAATCGTTTGATGGATGACACATGAAACATATGGGGTTGTGAAAAAAGGGGGGTTATTAACATGTAGAAGGACCATGCCACCACGTTCCCCCAACCCCCCAAAACGATAAGGAAGAAAAAAACGATAACCCCCCAATATAGGTCAATACAACCAGTCTTTTTGACAGTCTTCACAGGTGTTTTTTCCCCATTGTGGACGTTGTATTCCTACCCGCAGCCGTTTGGGGAACAGAACAAACCACCAAACAAGAAGAACAAAGAACAAGAACAGCAAACAAAGAACAAGAACAACAAACAAAGAACAAGAACAACAAACAAAGAACAGGAACAACAAACAAAAGAACAAGAGCGACAAAAAAAGAACAAGAACAACAAACAAAGAACAAGAACAACAAACAAAGCTTGAGACAAACACAAACAAACAGGCAGAGAAAATGAGAGGACAGGAAAAACACGACCCAAAAACAACATGTGGCATGTGGAGAAACGAATCCGCACTGGCGCTTCGAGCTTTGGCAAAGCTTACTGCAGCTTGGCAATATTACCAAGGAAAAATGAAATTCACAGAGTAAAAATCATTTTTTCTGGGGGAAAAATGAAATTCAGAAAGCAAAACTCATGTTTTTCCGGGGAAAAATGAAATTCAGAAAGCTAAAATCATCTTTTCCCATTAGTCAGAGAGTAAAAATCATGTTGGTGTAGTTAGGTGGATTAAATGACTTGTAGCTGAATTTGCCAGCAAATCCTTCAATGCCTCTTGGCGACTTCAACTGCCTGCTCGCTGCAAACCAAGATGTCTACTTTTCTCCCGATGGCCTTCGCTTCAACTCGCTGAAGCAAGCCATTCTCAATGGATACACGGATGTCCGGCGCCCAATTTTGAATCATTTTTGCAGTTGGCCAACATCTAAATCAAGTTTGCATTTCCCAGGCCAACAAGGCAGCTGGGGCGTGGCGCCCAGCACTTCGTGATTCATCGATCCAGTACTAAAAAGTCCTTTACCGTTTGTGTCAGGAAAAGCAGGCCTACCTTCACCAGCCCCCACTGCCTGAGAGAATTGAGAAGCGAACTGCACATGACGCAGGCTGGAGCAAATCTGTGTGATGTCAAATTTCAAGTTTCCCATTCAGGCAATGATTCTGCTTCGCGGAGGCAGCAGAAATTTCCTCCGAGCGACCAAGTGGCCAGGCAGTCTAACGACAATGTCTTTTTGCTTTTTCCGGGGAAATGCTAGCATGAATCTTGAATCCAAGCCACAACAAGATGGTTTTGCAACGTAAGCCATGCATGTCGTCCTTGTGAAAGGGGAAGCAGGATTTGCAACCATTTCTCGACGAGTGTGAGACATGGTTTGTCCGGTGACCCAGGCACCGCAACATCTTGCTGTTAAGGCGCCCGTAGTTTGCATTCGGAAACCTGCGTTTCCTGCTTCTCTGAAACACACTTGGAGGACACGAAACCAGAAAAGGCCGGGACAAGCCAGTCACACTTTTTTCTGAAGCTTTCATGTTTTAAAAAGACTGTATCACCCACGTCCGTGTCAGGTTTCCAGAGAGAAGGGGAAACGAGAAGCAAAGGACAGAGCAGTTTGCAACTGCATTCCTATCTGTTTTCTCGTTGGCTTGCTGGCAGTTAAAAAACCGAAAGACCGTTTGCCAGGACCCCAACAAAGCCCGGCAGCTGATGAAAAAGCTATCAAAGGTGGGGTTCTGGACTCTCCTAGAAGCTGGCTTGAGTTTTCTTGTAAAGACATTGTTTTACGCCTGCCAGGACCCCAGCAAAGCCCGGCAGCTGATGAAAAAGCCGTCAAAGGTGGGGGTTGCTGGACTCTCATAGAAACTGATTTGAGTTTTCTTGTACAGGGTTGTTTTTGGTGATTAGGGGTCCGGGGGGTACGTTCTGCCCAATTGTGTGGGGAAGTAGACGACAGCAGCGCGTAGCTAGGAGTACTGCCGGCGCAGAATTGAACGCGTTGTCAGAGGGTGTGTTTGAAGAATTGTTACCAACATATCAATTACTCCTAAAGCTATTGCATAAGCCACCACCTGTCCCAGTGTCTCACGAAGACAACTTGGCGGTGACGCAAGCTATTAAAAAGGGATATTCATATTCAGTTAAACTACGTCACGTGGCGAGGACACCAACAAGGTTAGCTTTGTCGTCTCTCCACGAAACCCTTACGTGGATGACGCTTGTGCAGGAGCCTAGCACGCAGCTGGCGGATATAATGGCTAAGGCGCTTCCACCCAAAAGGTTCAACCAACAGTCGGTAGGCATGTCAGTTTGGCAGGGTGCCTGGCCTAGTCTTGACCTCAGAAACGGGCATCTTGGATTTCAATTAGGCATTAGTTAGAGGTTGGGGTCTTCCTGCGCGTAGCGCTGATTCTCCATCTAAGGGTTCTGTGCTCTTTTGGGTTCAATGCTACCTGCAACACCTTTGCTAATGGCTGGCTGCGGAGTGCTGCAAATTGCTGGCTGCGGTGTGAGGTTTAGAATACTTGGTCGCTGAAAAGGGCAAAATTCCTTTCAGCTCAGATTTGCATGTTGTGTATCACTATAGTTTCACATTTGTGCAAGTACAGTATGTGCCCTTGCCTGCTTACGTGGAAGGATACCTTTCAGTTTGGTCTCTCTCTGTTTTGTGGTTGTGTTTGTGGATAAACTTGGAAGTCAGATACGCAACCCTGGCCGGGGGGGTTGCACTTCTGGCTGCTTCCTGCTTTCTGGTTCCGAAAACACTCCTACACGGGGGGACGTTTGACCTGAGCTGTGTCTGCACTGAGGTCGCATGGACCCTGTGGAAGGATGACACAGCACAAGTAAGAACAGTGCAAGAATGACGCGCGCAAATACGAGAAGAGACGAATGAATCGCATTTGGCTCAAGACAAAAAGGTCCGAAAACTCGTTTGTATTCATGTTTGCCTTTAAAAAACAAATAGGTACCCCAAATAAGACTGGCCAAGACAATTCTACCAAAAAGTAGGCCAGATGGAAAACGGTAAGGTTTGGGACAGAGGATGCTAGACTAGAGTGAAATGATAAGGAAGAAAAAACGATAAGGTCTCAAGGTATGTATCAAAAAACGCCCTGCTTTCCCACAACCCCATATGCTGATATTTCAAGATGTTCATGAGTTTTCCATACCTTAGCCTTGAGAATCCCATGACAATAGGATTTGATGACGGTGGTATCTGCATAGCTTCAGAACTAACTATACATAGAAGTTAGCATCAGATACTCTGAATCACTGAAGTATTATGTACGACACTTGATACCCAAGGATAAGCTGGATCAAGGAGTCACATACTTGGTACATCTCTCTTGATAGGTGCTTGTAAGGCAGCGCATTTACTTGTAACAACAGGTTCTGACATATCTAAAGAGAGGCGCTGTGATGGCCAATCCCTCCAATCCTCCAAAAAAATAAGGAAGGATTATGGATACAGCTGTAGTTACAGGATAGTTTTCCTAGTAAGATTTTTTTCCCAGACAGAAATAAGGATTTTTTTGGTAAAGCAATTGAAAGGGGGAATGGAGATGGAAGGCTCAATCATGATCTAAATGATCCTCGATGTACACAACTTGGACACAACTGCAGTTACAACCCCTTTTACTCGGGAATGAAGACTGCAAGTGGTGGTGGTTATAAACTTCTAACCTCCTTGTGTGACTTGTGACCCGTGTCTTCCCTTGGTACATTGCTGGAGGTGTGACCTTCAGGATTTGTACTCAGATGCATTGGCACATGCAGGTAAATTCATAGTCAATTCTAGTTACTAGGATGTTGCAACGCAGCACTTTGCAATTCTTGGCAACCACCAAACTTGGGAATGGCCTTCATGTCAACACCCTGCCCTCCACGGGCAGGAACTACAAACATTGGACCTCCAAAACCTTCTCAGAGCTCCAACGAAGTGCACCAACACCACTGAAATCACAATTCCGCGTCGTGGCCAATTCTATGAGAAAACGTGGTGACAAGAAACACCATTCATGTAGGGCATGTTGGAGAAACATGTTGGTTGTTTTTGGATGGGATTTCGCACCGTGGATGTGGAGAAACCCTTCCTGTGCTTACTGTCCAGACTCCATGGTGGAGGCTTTCTGATGATTCTCAAATCTTTGGGATGATTAAAGCTCACGAACACCTGATATTGACATAAACAGGCAACCTTGTGAAATTTATTTTGATTCCTGAGTCTAAATATAAAATATATTAAAATATACTATCATTATCTATCATTGTTGGGCATCATCAAACACCAACAATGAACAAAACTTCAAAACATTTAATATGTGTGGCTTATACCTCGCCACTTGGTTCTGGGCATCTTTTGAGACACATGCATCTTCAGGCTTGTCCATGGCACAAGTTCTCTCCGTGGTAGAAGGGGCAAGGGCTGCTGGATTGGACTACCAACAGACCTTGGACGATTTGACACCTGAATGCACCAAACGAAGGGTGTTTTTGCGAGAGGAATTTCCGAAGTTTCGGAAGGGACAAGCATGGAAAGGCAGGGTGGTTATACTAGAATGGGATTCCCTCTTTCCTCATCGGTTGCTATGATAAGGTCACTTAGATTGCCAACTGCCGTTTCCATGACATGGGTGTTGTTATTCCATTTTCGGATCCCAAATTTGAGATGAAACTTGGTCCTGCTTCAACAAAGACCAAGATTTCGTATTGGTAAAATCCAGATTCGGTGAAGAAGGACTTTTGGGAAACTTGTGTTAACGTCACTGTTTTACAAATGTGGCCCATTTGTCCCAATGTATAATTGGATAAATAGAAAATCACTAGTAAAGACTGGCGACAACAGTAATGATGACAGAATGAACATGATGATTTAATGATGTACCATCTATAGATGATATGAATATGTGCTAGCGAACGACCATGGTCAGAGAAGAATACAGTGGACATCACTACATGTGATCATGTTCTAAACCCGTTTCTTATAAACGGTCTACTCTGGCATCTTTGTTGAGCAAAACTGAAACCGAAGGACACCGAAAAAACAGTATCGGACATTTGTATGTCCAAACATCCAGGCATTGATATTTCAAGAGAAGCCAGACTGTATTTTCCCTCCTGCATTTGATGAACGAAAAAAGACAATCTCTTAAAAGTCATTGAATAGTCTTCGATAGTCATTGTATTGTTTGAATGATGAACATCTCACAATGGTGGATGTAAAAGGCGTTTGTTATCGGTTGCAGCCAACGCAGCCAACGCCTTTTTTGCAACAGATTTACCAAAGAATCGGGTGATCAGTGTCTCGAAAAAGGAAAAGCGTGTTGGCTTCTTTCAACTGAAGGGTTTACACTGTATATGTTTCCATTTTCATATAGAGCCCTGATGCTCAAAGGATAGCATAAGTTGGGTGACAAAGCCACCGTGATCATTCCATACTTGGCAGTGTCACACGTTCTCTCTAGGATAGCTGCAGCGCAGTGTTCTGTGGGTGCCAAACGATTTTGGAGACGCCAAGTGAAGGCGAGATGTGCCAGATATTTCCTGCTAGGTGGGCTGATCTGGTGTAGTATTCCTTTTTGTTTGTTGTTTTTGACATCTATATAATCAGATTTGTTAGCCAATACTATTTATACATTGAACATCACCGTGAGCTGAATGGTTTTTGCATCCTATGAACATGTAACAGTCTCTTTGCAAGTCAGCCCAGCATGCGGTATACCTATCGGAATGAAACAAAACACGTTCTCTCTTTGGCACAGCTACATACTAATCCCATGTTTTTTCCTAATATGTGAAGTGATCCGTGTTTCACCTTTAATTCCGCCAAGAATCTGGGTGCATTCCAGTCAACCTGCAACCTCAAACAATTTTTCCTGAAGGAAATCGTGGTTTGGGATGTCGTAAGAATCCTTCAAAAATGAACCAACACTTTCAGCTGAAAGAGGGCGGCCAAGGCATACATCCCATATCCAATTTGGTCAACGTCAGGTGACTGCCAGGTTTCTAAATGGAATTCATGTCAATTGACCAAATCATTAAACACCTTCCTAGTGACTCCAGGGATGTATGGAAAGGTGGCATGTCATTTCATTCAGGCATACTTGGCAGCTTTGGGATCTTATGTCGAACTTGCAACTTGATGGCATGCGGTTTGGGAGGTGGTGAAGTCTTTATTTGGGGGGTTTATATCATAAAAAGCTTGAAGGTGATTAACTTGCCAAAAGGTTGGAGTTTTGGGAATACCATGGGAAGCGCCGAACCTCAAAGAAGACCATTGTTGCTTCTCAGTTGCAATGATTCCTGGCAATTACATCCAGCCATTATGTTGCGGCTGTTCTTGTGTCATGAACCGCAAAAAGAGTTGACAGCATGAGGTATTTAGCAGTGCTTTGTTTTTTTTTTCAAAGGCTTCATTACCAAGGTAGGCCGCAATGACACATGTAAGCAGTATCAGAAGCAGGTGATAGTGATGGCAGCTCCCCTTTGCGGATCTATCTTGAACGGTGAAGGCAGACTTCCTTTCTTCCGGACAAGGTAAGGTAACCATACCTTTTTAATGAAAGAGATATGTTTTGTATAAAGCCATCAGTCATTGAAAAAGTTCGGATGGTCCACACATCTTCAGTCAGACATCTCCCCATTGTATCTTCACAGGATGCGGTCATGGATCAGAAGGATAAGGACACCGCCAAGGCTTGTAGAAGGGATGCAACTCCATGAGTCTGGGGACACGAAAGTGGTAATTTTATGGAAGTATCCAAACTTAACCCAAATGTTCAAGAGGAATATTTACGATAGATTGTTGTTTTGACATCATATGATATGGCTTGATACACTATAACAATATGATATATTGTTGTCCATATTAGTGTATGTACTGAATATTCTTAGCGATATTGCTTTGCTGAAGTGCAACTCAGAGACTCCGACCATTGGTTCCACAGGTTGCCTCCATTCCTTTGGATGATGGCACCCTCTTCATCTCTGAAGCGATGCCCCTGCTGCAAGAGAGGCTGTCAGAGGAGAGGTCTTGGGGTTAAGGTTGGTCTGTATCAAAATTAAGGACTCCACAAAAAGCCCCTGGACATGGTGAGTTTAGCTTCTGGTTTTTCTTTCAACTGAAAATTATCTTCAGGTCTTTGGAGGGTAAACCGCCTTGGGAAAACCCACCTCCCCAACAACTACCATAGGACCATAAAGAACTCAAAAATGGCATTCCAAAAAGTCAGCCTTAGAATCACCAAGATTTCAGGGCCTAGGGGTTTATGTCGGTATGTCTAAAACGTGGCTACGTTCAAACAAAAACACCACCAGCCTTGGAATAGGAGGATTTGCCTTTGGTGGTCTTAGCTGCGGCTGAAGCGGTATGTGATATTTCTGAAGCCCTACGTCGTACCTCGGTGAAAAACCATGTTGCTGGATGATGTATTCATATCCACTGGGGAATAAGGTTATGTTAAATGTTCGAGCTCTTATATTATATGCTATTCGTCTTAGAGTCGTTTGGTTCAGGTTGTCAGCGTTTGATGATGAGCACCATCATGATGACCAATGCACGATTGAAACGTATGAAGAATGACCACTGATTGTGGTGGTGTTCTTTTCAGATCAATGTTCCCTGTAGCTACTGAACTGTATAGACCTTGTAGCTTCCAAACCCAGAGGGGTCGGGTGATATGATGTGATAATTTCAATTCCTAAATTCATGGCCTTCTCCCAAGATTCAGGATGCTTGTCCTCTTTTCATAGCTGCTTTGGTCTTTCCGTTGATACTGCGCAGTTTTTTTGAACGCAACCGCCTCTACACTCCTGTACAGCTCAGCATCACGCCGAAACCCGAGGTGCTTTACCAACAGTCGCAGATGCCAGAGGATACCATGCTGAGATGGCGCTGCATTCCCGCCCTAAATATAATGAATTCAACCAGTGGTTCAACTTCAAGCGTTTTTGGTAAATTGGAATAGGAACCTCTATTGAAGATAAAGAACTAAAGAAAGTCTTCACACAGTGTTTCTCCAGTTTCAATGTAGCATGTAAGCTTTCATTAACCATTTCCTATTGTCGCGAATCTCTAAGACTGAGATGACACGGATTTGATGGAAGGACATGTTCCTGGTCAATGTCCTGATGATATTGAGACGCTTCTCTTTGAGGCGAGTTTGGTATCCTGTGCTTGGAGGATCAAGCTGTTTCCAGAAGGATAGATAGACATTTCTGAGCACACCATCATTGTAATAATATAGTAATGTAATAATACAAGCTGAAATGGAGTCAGCTTTGGTGTGAGTGGCTTTGGTGCAACAGAATTCAGTTGAATCGCATAGGATCCATGTCGGTATATTTATACATACCTACTTTTCCCATAAACAATCAACCAAATCCGGGTAAATCTACCAGTCCCATGGATCCTATGGGAATGCATGAAAAAGTCGTTTGATTCGATGCCCATGTTATGTGAAATCCTCCCACCTTAGGCAACCTCACTGACAGAGCTTGGTGTATCCTTGACATCACCTCCGAGGACTCAATTTCAAAAACACTACGAATGATCCATTTAAGTCAAGATGTATATAACAAAATGGAATGGTTCAACAAATATCCCATAACACGAATCTATAAATGAATTTACCATATTTTACAGAAACACTGCAATTGTCATGATTTCACAAGATTTGCAGGCACTCAATGTTTCAATGAGTGCGGACATTTGGAGATATTCAGAGTGTGGTCTGTCAAAATTGATTGTGCGGAATGATCTTGTGGGACCCATTTTTTGAGACAACAGCTCTCCCTACAAAGAAGATGCAAAGGGCCCCAACAGGTATCTATAATCTTCCAATTTGCCAGGGGCTTTCAATTGAGTTTTTGGGAGAGTCGATTTTGATTTCGATTCAAGACCTTGACCCATCCTGATCGAATTGTTTAGAGGTGTCCCATTCTTAAAGGCTTTGCAAGGAAATCTCTTGGGGTTCTAATTTGGAAGCTGCTAAAAAGAGCAGTAGGAAAAAGCAGAAATAAGACAAAACACCCATACATCTTCCATTCTAGGACTGGGGGACCCCTTTTTTCCCCCTTTTAATTTGTCGGTGTGGTGTCAGGTGTTCAACCGTTTTCGGGAAAAGCGGCCCTGGGTGTCGCCCAACTTCTTGCAACCGAAAGGGATTGCCTTGGAATTGTATCTTGCTTGGACGCCGCGGAGTTGGGGTTGGAAGTGATTTAGATAAGGTGATCAACAGTTGCCTTCCAGAGTTGAAAGACGAAGCACCCTTTGCCTCTCTTTGGTCGCATAGCAATGATGATGCAACTTTCGTTTTGCGTTCAAGTGTGAGCTAAAGAGGGGCATATGCCTTCACTTCTAAGCCAACCATCAGCTCGCTTTCCCACTGCCCATGTGATGAAGATTTCAATGCACACTAGACGTACTGCATCTACAAAACGGACTGCCAAGGAATGCCCACGATGAAATGTTTCAGACCTGTTCCGGCAGGTCTTTGTGGAGTCCTGTATATGATATGCTTTGGTTGTCCATTAAAGTATGTGCAATCCAGACAGAAGAAGTTGACATGCTTCAGAAGAATGCAGCATATTCAGACTACTATGACGAGCCCCCGTTTAAAGACTTGGGGATGCCCCTTTGCACACTTGCCAATTCACACAGAACGAAAACAACACTGGCAGCAGCTAGAACAACAGCAAGAAGAATAAAGCAACAACAGCAGCAGCAGCAGACACATCATCCCCAACCATGTGTGTCCCCTTTTGGTTGCTCAAATGTTGAGTCGCAACGTGCCAATAACATATCACATGCCATGTCTCCCCTAATGAGGTTGATGTGTGAGAGCTACAACGAATTGGCGGAGCGTTTTGGTGGTCCCAGTATCACCTCAGAGGGAAGTTTGCTTCGAGCCCTGGCATCGAGAGATGATGCGGTACTCACGGTATCTCACAGTGAAGTAGGGCAAACATGGGAAAAGTTGAACCAGCTGTAGTTGTAAGATCCCCCACCGTACTGAATTAATGTGAATTACTGTACATAAGTCGTTCATCATTCAATTGGCAAGTATATATTGCTTCTACATCCCCAACCTGACAGACGGCCACGGTCCCAGAGACATACTTTGTATGCCTCTTTTCTTGGATAAGATGTTTCGTTATGACGCAGGCAATCCTGTGAATGGCAATCGACCTACAGTAAATCTACACCACATAAAGACTGCCCAGGTTTTCAGTATATACCTTGTTATAGATATGATATACCATGCAGGGTAGTGGGAATGCACAGAATAATTGCAGAAGTTTGTTGTCGAGATCACCCCCGACTGGAAGAGTATGGCGATTCCTACAGGATGTCAACAAGAATGATCAGTGACGCCATGTATTTGCACGATATTTGTAGCTTTAGTTTGAAAAGGTACTGGGATCTGGATATCTTTTTGAATGCTGACCCTTTCTGAAAGGATCCTTGGAGAAATATTGGCTTGACCCAGTAGGATGTCCTAGTGGAACTGATAAAAACCATTGGTAGTAAGTTGATATTTTGAACAACTTAGGGAATCCATTCCACGAGAAATGAATCAACATATATATATATATAACTCAACTTACTCTTGCGAAGTTCCAACAGATCACCCACCCAAGCCTAGCTGTCACTTCGTGGTTTGCGTGTTGGCTTTGCTGGCCTTACCCATCCTCCCAGCTCCAAAGTGTCTAGGATACTTGTCGGACGTGTATCGTGCACTACGACTGGGCGTTCCGACAGAGATGAAGAGCAAGCACTTGCGGGAGGTCCATTTGAAGTTTAGTTTCCCATATATTTATGTTTCCTATGTTTCTGTTGCCACTATCCTCAGCAGAAGTAGGGCAGAAAATGGATCTTTTGAAAGGCTGCGGTGGTGTTTTGGACATGCATTGGAATACATTTTGTTATATGCTGTTTTTCTACCGAGGAATTGATATGATATACACCTGACAATAACGAGTTACCATGAGTTTTCGCACCCCCACTTTTGATGCCGGGAGCTTTTACAGGTCGAGACTCGATTACGTTCCACGGTGCTCTCAGTAGACTCCAGTCTCATTAGCGAATGGGAAGCGCTAAAAGACCTGGAAGAGACCCTTGTCACATTTCACAATTCGGGCGGAGCAGGGTTGGGGTTTGGATGAATTGGAAGATGAAGGACACTTTCCTTTTAAAAGAAAAGGCTGGGTTTCAAACGGTAGACATTTTTCAGTTGTCCCATATCGAAACCAAAGAACATTTGTTTTGGTCTTAGAGAACCATTCAGTACCGAGTACACAAAGGCCTGTAGATGTACTGTAGCTGGTAGATCTATTCGATGTGAATGAAATCAAGAGGTGTCTTGAAAGGTACTAGTTACATGTCTGGGTGTTTTTCATCACTCAAACATGTACTTGCAATATCCCTCGATGAAAAAAACGCCAGGGTAGAACTGAGTGAAGCACTTTGGGGAGGGGTGGATGCCAGGGATACGGCATTTCCCTTGCCAAGATGGCTCCCATGGTTTGACTTACCAGGTTGGTACAAACTACTGTAATTGGTACAGTAGAAGTTACTCATGTAGATTTCACCTAGAGTCCAGAGGCAAGAAGATCTTTCTTGTGGATTGTTTAGCCGTTTACGATAATCCCATAAATTTGCCCCACCAAGGAACACTTCCGCCATTGCAGTGGACGAAGAAGGCGAGGGACTAGGGTGTGAAGGGGAAATGGTTTGCTGCTACTGCTCTAGGCAGGACCAAAGGTTTGTGAAGATAAACATCCGTAAGTTTGTTCTGTTCCAGCGGGCTCCCCCGGAACAGACTATGGTATGGACATGATACCGACCCATGGACAATGCATGAAAAAAACATAAAAAAACATCCGACAAACATTCTCATACTGTCAGGGTTCAAGGAGCTCTACCTAAAGCGACGCTGGAGTTTCGTGAACAGTCATGAAATTAATTCAGATGCCGAGATTCCCAGTGAATGATACATGTCATATACCTTCCTGGGAACTAGTAAGGAAAGATATGTAAGTTTTCTGCATTGTAATAGTGTATCTGAAAAAAAACATCCTTGAGTCGCTTCAATGAAGCAGCGTCATTTGCGACTCATGCGAGCAGATTTATTGAAACATAATCCAGGCAGCCCCGTACTTGATCCTTGTGGCCAAGTGTGGTCTTGACATGTTCAAGGCCTGACACTGGTTTCCATATATAATAGCAGCTTGTGAGTCTTAAAGCAACTCACTGAAAATGGTGGTTCAGTTTCGGGGGTTGGAAACCCTGTATGAGTTTCCAGTTGATCCGGACCATCCACTGGTCTTCAATATTTGGCTGTAAAAAATTCAAACTTTGTGGCGCCAGAGATGATTTCCAGAAACTGCTACCCTCCTGGGAACTAACATATCCCCAACCAAGTTTGCAGATGATTTTCAAATTTTCCTTTTCCCAAAGTGGGATATGTTAGTTCCCTCGTATCAGGACATCAACAAGACATGTTTCAAGAATTCCATAACCTCTTGGTGCCTAGGAGATGAGCAACCTGGGGGCACCATGGTTCCTTGCTGCAATGTGATGCAGGTCGTGTGTTCCGCCAAGAAAGGTGGATTCGTTGAAGGGAATCCTCTAAATTGAAAGGACCGAATGGTGAAATATCATTGTTTTCCCAGAGATTGGCAGATTCACGTTTATACTATGTCTAAAGACTAGATTTAGATTTATATACTGTAACTGCAGCGGCGTTTTTTGAAAGACACTATGGGTAGATATTCCACAAGTGGAGCAACTGGACAGCCTTCATATAAGAGTAGAGATATACAGATCATGAAAACTGCAATGAAAGGCGCTATGTCCCTTGTGGCAAAAACAAAGCTCGCGGGTCCTAGTAGGTCCAACATCAGGGCTAGTAGCCAAGTGGAAGTGTTTGGCCTTCAGAAATGCACTTCATGAATGTAGGTGATATGTATAAACATATTTTATTGCATATTTATTTGCATATGACATGATTATCAGATGGAAAACAACCAACTCAAAATATGGATTGTTGCCTCGTGGACCTCAAACCTGTGGACCTTACTAAATTCAGCACATACAGCTCATTTGCGGCTTCCCGTATTTTGAGACACTCTCCACCCATTATTTCTGGGCACGTTCTCGGTCTTGTTGCTTTGTTTTAAGAGGAGTGGTTCCGCATTGGCTTTTGAGAAAGGATTTGTCAATGGGGATGCTCAACATTGAGGCTTTCCATTTTGCTGTTTCCCTTGCTACCCCCACATATATAGATGCCAAACATAATGGTTTGGAACATGTATTTCCTTTGGAAATATGGTTGGGTATCTATATTGATTTTCCGGGGGGGTAATACACATTGATCCCATAGATTCCTTGTACGGTATCACTGTACAACCTACATTTACCCTCCAAAAGATGGGCCCCTCCCTAAAACTAACAGTTCGCACCTGAAAATGGGCCGAAACCCAAAAGGAAAGGGTTGTCTTCCAAACCTTCATTTTCAGGTGCGGACTATTCGTTTCAGGGAGGGTAGGCCATCTACATCCAAGGTGCCATCTGCATCCAGCACACCCAAGCGATCGGTACAGGAGATACAGCAGAGGCTATGTCAGGTGCGGGTGGGGATCCAAACGGAAAGCTTGAGGTGAGGTTCCAGGTAGGTGTGTTTAGTTTTCAATTCCGATGTTCCTCCAGCTTTTTTGTACATGGTTAGTAGTGGCCAAAAAAACCTCACCTCTCAGTTTGAAGCGGTTAACTTGATATTTTGGTGAAGTTGCATGATTTCCTTGGAACATTCTCCAAAAACAATAACTGGTTTCTCAGGAATTAAAAGGCAGAAATCCATTTCTGTGAAGTTTGTCAGGTGCAGAGTCAGTTGGCAAATCGACATGCCAAAGATGAGGTCGGTGTTACCGTGGGAGATGGGGACTGGGAAAACCTCGCCACAAAAAAACATGTCCTTCCAGTTTTTTTTACATGAAATATTCCTCCGTGAGGGTTCCAGGTTTCTTTTGAAGCATTTGGAGGAATGGTAGAACTTGAGAAATCACAAGAAGATGTGTACACTTGATTAGATGATTAGATCCACACTTCCAAAGCAAGGGATACCTTTTTGTAAGATTTGAGAGGAACCAAAACAGGGCACCTTGGAAGAATACCTTGCTTCCAAGTTCTTCAGAGATGCCATGTTCTTCCATTTTTCACTGCTAAGAACAATTCATGACGTTGCACCTGGAAGGGTACACCAATATCCCATCTTTGGAAAGGAACATCATCCCAAGCAGCTTTCAGATGTACTAAGTTACTAAGTTCCAGGAAAAAGGATTCACCTGAGGTGTGACGTCAAGGAGTCACACCCTCCATAGCTGCATGGAACAGTGCACTGTAGAGATGTTCTTTTTCCGTGACTTTACGAGTTCCTGCATATTTTTGGTGTATGAGTTTTTGTATATCTTTGACTAGTGCTTAGGGAAAATTTGAGCAGGGGAGTTTACAGGAATGATTGTTTCCTTCAAACACATGGTGTTAAACGACTCCAAAATGAGATACCCCAAAATTCACTTGGTTGCAACACTCAACATAACCAAAAATTTGACCCTGTTTTTGGTTACCCCAAATTTTGAATCCCCCAATTTTGCCAACATGATTGAATGAACACCATCTACCCAACACCGCGGTTCAGACTGAAGCACTGCACCAGGCCTTGAAGATGAAGCGACAAAAAAGTTTCCTGGGAAAAGTGAGGAACACAAGTCAAAGGCTGAAGACTGCAGCACAAGAACTCTGGCAAGACCTGATTAGTATCATTTGGTGATTCCCGTTGCAAAAAGGCTGTCCCCCAAAAATATGTAAGGACAGTGATGTTTGTGGGGATTACACAGATTTAGTTGTTTATTTTTTTGTTTTTTTTATTCGCAACTAAACAACAACATCATAAAAGTATCTCACTTGTGAACTTGTCGGGGGAAGCCGAAGCAACTGATAGGGAAAACAAGTTTGTTTTGTTTCGCCACTCCCCCCCAACAAATTAATTAACTTGATATGATTTATCTACAGTACTGTAAATATCCAAGCAATTTGGAGAGAAAAGGCTTTCGCAGCACTGTTCAACAAGGGCAGAGCACCTTGCGTTAGCGTGTGGGCCGTGGGTGTGTGGATGGTTTGCTTTGTCGACCGGTTATGATAAGGGATGATATTCCACATGCAGTATCAGGAATATGATGAAGCATTCTCAATACAGCAGTATAGTATAGTGGAAAGAAAGGCGGGTTGTGTGACCTTGGCTTACTTTGCCAATGTGTTTTGTTTTTTTGGTTGGTTTCTTCAGTTGAATGAATTTCTATCTACTGGCACCTTTCAGTTTACCTGGATCTCCAAACACTTTGTTCGGAGCTGATAGTGCTGACTCCACTCACCCACTCCGCTCGAAGACTGTACATATGTTTAAGCCGCTCAGTGGGTAGCACCATCTGGGTGACCAAAAAAGAGGTGAAGAGGTCCATGATGTTCGCACCAGTTCCAGCGCAGTTGGGCATGCTTTGGAGTACACCTCCAACAACTAACGACTGGGACCTGAAAATCCCTCCTTGGAAAAGCAAGCAACCTCCTTTATAAAACATCCAATTTTTGCGGGTTCCATGTTGGATTTCCGGGGCGCACATCCACGCATGTAATTATTGAGGATCTTCTGTTGGGCGCAAGAGTAGGAACATTCAATCCTGGCTAGATCAGTTATCCTTTGGCCCTGTTTTCATTCTATCTTCCAGTAAGATAATCCCATTCTGAGCATTTGAGCAAGGATTCAGATTGGGAAAGGACATCTCAAACTCCAAGATTCCAAATTTGAACCAACTAACAGGCTTCCTTAGCAATTAGTATCGTTTGAGGAGATACCAAACAGATCATTAGGTACTGTGATGTTCAAACATGTGCCTTTGATCATTCTAAGTTGTTGTTTTTCTTTAAGGATGGCTATCATTCAAGCCATGCTTGGGTAGCAGTTTGGAAACCCACATTTAAGACCTTTTTTTAAAATAGTATTCAAATGCAGAATCCCTCCAACATTGAAATTTGGATGTGGAACCGACGTCCAACTAGGTGCCTTCTTTCTTACCACAAAAACCCTTTCCAGAAAAATCCTGTCAGGTCTCAAGTTTTTTTCGAAGCCAAGGTGGTGCATACCTTCCTTCCGGCTTGGCTCCTGGAGGCCTTCCTGGTGGCGGTGTTGGCGCTTATGCGCCACCGGGTGCTGCACCACAGGGTGGAAGTTATGCTGGGAAACCCAACGTTTGTGGGAGTGGAAAGTTCGAATGTGAGTCAACTATATGGATTGGGAAATGTGGATAGGACGTGAGTTACATATTCATTTGCATAGACTGAAATATCCATACTGTACCGGTAATGTGACCAGAAGCATCAACGACTCAATCTGGAGGTGGGTATTACTACGGTGTACCGTTTGTTTGTAGTACTGCTACGCTTTGATGTTTTAAAGTTTTGATGCAGATTCTTTTGACACCCAGCAATGAAACAGAACCTTAAAGTCATTTGGTTTTGAAATGGCCAATGTTTCAAGTCTAGTCCGAAACGGCTTCACTGTCACTGTGCATACTTTATTCATGGAGGGATGTTCTGAAAAATCAGTGAATGCTTTTTTTCCCCGCGCCAGTTATGAGCCAGTTCCAATGTCAATTCTATACCTCATGTCATGTTGACTTTTTACCAATGAAGTAGTCTTCTTGATTTGTCAATGGATACATGGCTGAACCTCTTCAGGATCAATTTCCAAGGCTTGATCCCAAATTGGTATCCAAATAGGACTTGAGCCACGTGTGGCCTCCATGTAACCATATGGCGTGATCTGTTGCAAAAGGTGTCAATGATTCTTTTTGAACATCATTTTCACAAAATACATACGCTAACGCTACCAGTAGTGCTTATATAATTTGACCAAACATATTGTTGTATGACATAGCAGCAACTTCCAAGGTGTGCCAATGAACAAAAATTTTTAGGGCTGTGGAAATGGCACCGGTTGAACGAAAAAACGAGGTCCCACCACCTGCCAACTACGTGGCACCGGACATGCTCCAGGTGGTCCTGGGTTTGAGATTGAAACATCCAAAAATACACTAGACTATATACATATTATCATTAAGATAAAGTATATTGTTTGTTTTAGGCATGCGTATAGAACATGTAACATCTACAAGAAGAGGGTGAACAAAGGTAAAACATGTCAGGTCTCTTCTGTATGGAGGTGTGAGAAGAAACACGAAAAAAGGAGTCCGAGTGTTCCACTTAGGAACACTCATATCAATGGCAGAGCGAACTGAATTTGTTGCAGGGCTGAGGGATAGGTCCTCATATAGGTAGCATACCTTTTACTACTTTTACTATTCAATCATCGGACATACCGGGATATTCCACCAAGAGTTTCATTGCCAGTTTTATTGCCTAGTTCCTTTTTACCATCCCAAATGTTGTTTTTTTCATGCTTCATTTTAGCATATTTCGGGACTTTCCGGCCTTGGAAACTGGATATCATACAGGGAGACATGGGACACACATATCATGAGTGATTTACATAGCTTGTAGTTTAACATCCGGAGCCACATTTTTTAGAGGATTTGCGGGATGCTTCATTTTGAAACATCATCACAGACTTCTTGAGTTTCTATGGTACGGTACCCCACCTTCAATGTTTAGCTACTTGATGGAACACATTGTGCTGAGAAGTGGGGAAAGTCAAGAACTTGAGAATATTAATTAAAGCGCCGTGATGGCCTCCATTCTTTGAGAATTATGCTGTATGCCTTTTTGTTTGGGAGATTTCGCAGTTTGCATTTGAAGTGTTGTGAAAGTCACAGTTTGACAATTGAAGAGTCTAATTTTGAGACTCTGCGGTTTGCAACCATACTGGTACACAATTATATATATAATACATATCTCTATATTGATTCTTCCCTGGAATTTTTGTTGTTCCCATCTAATGTCTCAGGTGAGCTCTGGAGGGGGATCGTATGTGCCACCACCTCAAATTTCAGGAGGCCAGGATCATGAAGCGACATGGAAAGCCACATGACAAGATGGAAGCTTCAAATTGACAGACATGGTGGAAGGTCCAACCCTGGATGATCTTTCTAGCCAGAGTCACCCTATCTTATTGGGTGCTTTTTGTTGGTGTTTCTTCAAATATTTTGTTCTGAAGTGCACTGAGTACTACTCACAGTGGAATATGTTTTGGCTGATGTAGTTATTTTAGCTTCGGAACAACCGCCCTACATTTGGATCGCTAGCGTGAGAGAACTCTTACTACCACAAGAACTTGACATGTGTTTGTCACGGAATCGAAATTCGAAGGTGTTTGCCACCAGATGAGTTTCTAAAACACATACTGTACATATATAGATATATTGTATACAGACATGTTCATATATGCATATGCCATATGTATATTTATGTATATATGTAAATTACATATCAATACTTTAATTCATATATTGATTATTATATCATAGATATATTTATGCATTCACAACATATCTAACCTTCAAATATACATCTTCCACCATTCACAGGGAAGCTTGATTGTTACAGAGTGGGTCTTACAATTATAGCCTGGAATGGTGTTTCCGGAGCTGTTCTCCAAATTTGCTCCTTTTTAGGGCACATTAAGTTGACGATTTGGGGTTACATAACATTGTGAGCAACTTAGCACCCTTAACCGATAGTTGAGTTGATTCTTGCAATTGACCTGGGGGTATGTCATGGTATGTTACTCACTTCAGTCTCAGGGTCCATGGCTGAAATGATATCCTTGAGGATGAGGGATCCTTTAGAACTTTGGGAATTCCTATTGTACCCCAACCAGTCGAGTTTCCCTGTCACCAGCAGCTTTTGAGGTACCCCAATGTTAGGACACACAGAGGTCACCAAAACATGGATCCTTGGAATTCGTGGAACAATGTACCGCAGCTTCGGCAATCATTTTCTAGTGCTAGGTTGATACGGATTACCTTGAGAGTATCTAATCATTGTGAACCAAGATACTCCAATCCTTTGTCCACTAAGTCTATATGGATGTTTCTAAAAAAATGGGTACCCCAAAATGGATGGTTTACAATGGCACACCTTATTAAAATGGGTGATTTTGGGGCACCCCTATTTTTGGAAACACCCATATTATGAAGACACTTATACAAGGATCCTTTTGAAAACTTCACAAGGGGCCATCCTGGGTCTGAAAGAAAATAGGTGGCTCCTATGTCCCACCAGCCAACATTAACATGCCTGGAACGGTGATGCAGCCACAGGCTAACTGTAGTGATGGGTCAGTTGGGATGTGTTTCAGTTGAAATGTGGAAAACACATGGCTAAGATTGATCAATCACAAATGTGCTTGCTATTTCTCAATATATATATATATATACACCCCTGAAAACTAACATGGAACCTGAAAATCACCTGTTTGAAGAGGAAAATAAGCTTCCAAAGCTCCATTTTTGGGTTCCATGTTAGTTTTCGGGGGTATATATACATAGAGCTTCATAGTTACAATCTATCATAGAAGGACTTTTGTGCGATGGTTCAAAACGAGGTTCAAAGGGTCAATTTGGGCTACAATTGTATGCAATTACATTTCAATTGGGTCATTTGCCTGTCATGTTCTTGTGGTTGTTTTTTGTTGGGGATGCTTGAGGTCCAACCTGAATAATGATCTTTGAGTGGCTTGGAATCCACATATCCCTCCTATTACGCAGAATGGTTTGTTATATCCAAACTAACAAATTAGCAAACTTCAAGGATCATTGGAGTAGCCATTGGGTGGACAAATCACATTTGATATAGTGATAAGATGAGGGGATACGGGATATTGGGTATCTTTTATAAGGTGACTGTATCCTGTATACATTGCATGCACGTGTAAAGATCTCTTCACAAAAGACCCACGGTTGATTTTATGAGCAACTAGGAGAACCCTTTGGACTTCATGAAAGACAGGGTTCAAATGCAGGATTCGTTGTTTCATAGTGGTTATACTATACAGTATTTGCTTTCGGTCCATGATCAGCTTCAACCCAAAACAACCAGTATGGAAGTAGACCAAAGAACAGCACCCAAGATTGGACCCCCATATATATTGTACGATTTAACCTTGTGATCTACCTCAAATGTTGGTACATAGTGCGCTGAATTGCCTTTGGTAAATTTTAGTCACCATAGAACTGGGGGCTTTTTCCCTTTGGCTTCGCATGATAGTCCAGACACTTTTGTATCACTTTTGCCTGAATGGATTTGAGGCTTGATAGACGGGAGTCGCACTCCTGGATGTACCTCCAACTTGCCATTGAATGCTCTTGCGAGGTGCCAAATTATGGCCCTGGCACCATGCCGAACTATGCCGCCCCACCCACCTCTTATGGGTTGTATCCTCAACTTATGGGTGGTGTTGAGGGACAAGCCTTGAAGGGAATGGCATGATGTTGGGTCAATGCAACGGGAAAAAGCATGAAACATGTTCAAGATGTTTAACATGTTTAGCTGTGAAACAGTCATTTCGCTATTTCTTCATCCAATGTTTCAGGTTGCAGGTGTTGATTGGAAGCAAGTGATTCGGAGCTGGAATGGACATTTTTTTCGAGCTAGATCTGTCCAAAATACATCTATTAAAAAGATGGCAACTGTAAAGGGGCCTTGCCCAGATAGCTTAAGATTGATGAGACACAGAAAGCAAACAAGTAAGGAATACTGATACGCAGCTGTGAACCGTCCTTCTGTTGGCTACATGTTTGGGATGTCTGAAACTTAGGAATCCCCGAAATCCCTTGTGGTTGGTCAATGTGATCTGAGTTGATACACAAAGTGATTTTATTGCCCCGAACACCTCCAGCTTCTCCTCCAAATGGGTTGGTTTAGATCGTATGTCGTATTAAATTCTCGTATATTTCATAGGTTTCACAATTTGTAGTATGTTTTGGCATTTTTTTAAGCGTGTTTTAGTACATTTGAATGCATTTTACTATGTCTTACAATGGTGCTTTAGTATCAAAACCAACAACACATCCACAACTTCCACGACCAAGGCCTGTGCCTGCCTCTGCGTGCGCATCGCCTGGGGAGGATTGAAATTGACCATTGGCACCAATGCATTCACTACCCAGCTAGTGCTGAGTATTTGCCCATCCAAAATAATGGTGGTTTCTGACTGAGCCAATGGCGAAACTGATGGAAACTTTTTCATTGAGATATTCAAGATCAAGGTGAAAATTCCTCTAGTCTACCTGTAGCTGGGGAAGGTCATAAGTCCATCAAATAGACTGTAACCACTGTCTGTTCAACACATGAACCTGTTTAGTAAGAATGTGATAGTAATCCACCTCTTAGGCCATGGGACATCAATCACCAAATGACGAAGGATTGCCCTTGTAACAGGTACGGGCATTCAAGTGCACCGGGTACCAGCTATCCACCAGCCACATCTGCTTCTTGGCTTTCATCCTTTAAGTTGATACAGCGGAAATTTACGATGAATTGATGATTTTTTTGAGGGGGTCATTACTTTCGGAGAGATCATATTGGCACATTGTCGCAGTGATGGTTTTTAGCAGTCTTACTCGGGTAGTAAGTAGTATTTGAGGAACATGATTTACAATGATTCACCAAATACATCTAAAAAGTAATGTCATTTCAACTTTCAATGGTTGATTTGGAACCTTCACAATCTGTCATTGCAACTAAAACGATAAAACTGAGATCCTTAGACCGGTATGGAGTTGCCTGCGTGTCAAATTGCTTTCGAAAAACAACTTTCGGGAATTTAAATGGACATGTTCATGCAAGAAAGTTTTATTTTGGTGGTTCCTCTACCAAATCTTTCCTTATTGGAGTCTTTGAGATGAAGAGGGCACAGGATTGGTGCACCTCATGTTGATTGGTACTGGAACAGCCAAGCCCTTTGGTTTCATACCAAATTCATCCAAAATTTCTCAAAAAATCTTGGAGATCCGTAAAATTGAGATTTTTTGTTCCTTGAACAGGTGATTCTTCCCTTCCCAAGATGTATTGAAAGAAAGGTACCACCTGCTGTGGTACCCCTGGCAGATCCCTGGGTAGTGTACTTACCATCCAAGGCTCAATGGTAAATATACTTTTTCAACAGGTTCCAATCAAATTACAGACATTGATTTTTGTGACATTTGCAAATGTAAAAAGCATCATTGTTTCCCATTGAGCCCGGAAAAAAACATGGTAGTTACACTCACTTCCCCCATATTGAACTTAGACTTAAACAGCAAACTGCTTCAGGTTTGCTCGGTTTGCTCCATTTGATCAGCACACGAACCTTAGGTGCCAGCTCAATGAGAGTTTCGGCGCTTCGTGAACCTGGGAAGCCTCCCAAGACGAGAACTACATATAGGAAACGATGGTCATGAATCATAAAGGTTAACATAAAAACAGTCGTTTGCTTTGCTATAACATAGTATTGAAAAATAACATCACTTTTCATATCTTTTAATACATCACGAGCATTGTGAATTGATCAATCTCGATGATGTCATGAAGTCCCTGCCCCATGTAGTTTCATGGATTGAAAAGAGATGTTACCCTTGACACATTGATGGCTCGTCTGCGATGCCATCGTGAACAATTAGTGTGTGCTGTCAGAAGTTTGCCAGCACCCGCTGGCTGACACCAGATTGATCCAACAGTAGGTGTGTGTTCGAAGAAGCTGAGTTTTATGGCTCCGAATCATTCATGGGCCTGGAGATCCATTTCTTTAATTCTACTGATACTGAGATAGAATATTTCGAATGCATTTTTAGGCGTCCCCCATCTAGTGCACAAATCAATACTGTCATATTGTTCATATCCCAAAATTAATTTCACATGAAAAGAGGTATATGAAGACACACCAAAACCACTGAAGAATCCCAGTTCTTGAGCTTCATTGCCATGTGATCGGTGGTGTGAGCCAAAGAAAGCGGTGTGAATGTGCGGCAGTTGCACCCGTCTCTGGTTCCCATCCAGTGCAAGTCAGTCACAAGAGTCCCAGGAAATTCAGTGAGTTCGGCACTCGATTTTCGAAACTTTTTCGTAGGAAAGACTGAGCATGACTATACTGACTTTAGACCAAGGAAGAGGGGAAGAGTTTGCAAGAGTCTGATTTATTTGACATTTAAGTGAGTATAGATTCAGTTGCATCCTAGTGCTCACTTTGACGGACCCAAAACTCCTGTGAGGTCGCGGGGAATTCAACAAGCATAAAGCCTTCTTTTCCCTCCCAACCCCACCCCAAAAAAAAACTAAGACCTTTTTGTTCAATCCCCTGCACTAGAAGGCTGTAGACAAAACTTTGCTATATGAGCTACAATGGGTGTTGGAAAGGGAACATAATGGTAGCTGCTTTGGCACATCCCACCCCCCCAACCGATAAAAGCTTCCGGAGCCAAAAACCAAAAAAACTCGAGGAAAACCAAACAAAAACAAAAAAACAAAAAACAAACTAGCCTA
>DF240854.1:40296-64286 GCA_000507305.1 Breviolum minutum Mf 1.05b.01
GATAAAAGCTTCCGGAGCCAAAAACCAAAAAAACTCGAGGAAAACCGAAAAAAAAGAAAAAAACAATGCCTCTGAACAAAGTCCTTGGCCCAGACATTCCTCAGAATCCTTTGTTTTTTTTTGTTTTTTTTTGTTTTTTTTTCAGGTTTTTGGGTTTTTGGTAGTCTTAGTAGCCGATAAAAGCTTCCGGAGCCAAAAAAAACAAAATAATTAGAGGAAACCACAAAACAAAAAGAAAAACAATTCCTCGGAGGGGCACCCAAATTTATTGTCGCTATATATGATATGCATGTGTATCCTGCAACATGCGTGGTCCCCTTTGAATCTCTTTGATACTTTTTGGCACTGGGACTGGAATCCTTCCCTCAATGACTTTACTGTAATGCATACAACAAGTACTCACTCAATGTATTTATACATACACAAGATGATATGTTTCATTTACATACATAAAGATTGATGCTTGTCACTCAAATTCCACTCGCAGGATCATAGGATTCAACCGGTGTGGTTTCTGTTGTTGGCGAGATGGCCAAAACAGAGTGTTTCCCGGTGTCTTAATGGCATGATTTCTTTTGACCTACAAGAAGCATTGATGGTGTTGATGATGAGACATTTCAGATTGTGGATTGTGAAGTATCACACCAGTTGTCCTTCTTGCCAAAGAAAACAAATCTCAAACGTCTCCACTAATTTTCGCTTTAGGGATAGCAATGGATGGCAGCCAAATTCGTTGTTGCAAAGACCAGTTAAGGCGGCTGGTCCTTGCAAGTACGATATCACCGTCCACCAAAAACTCGTTTGGGATGGAGAGGTTGTATGGGGCAGTGATCGGGTACCGCTGCAAAGACAATCGACTAATTTATATGAGAATCATTCTGAAGAGCTCGAGTATTCTCTCAGCTTCATTTTCCTTTTGTAGATTGTGCAATTGCATATTCTATCTAGATGATTTGGTCCAGGATGATTATGCAACGGTTGGGAGCAACTAGTTGAACCTAGATGGAATCAAAGAGGTTCTGGCCGGAAAAGCGCAAAGGAGCTCCCGAACATATTTTGTTTCAATGACATCTCTCTGTTGATGCAAGAAATCCTGCACCATTTGGGATAGTTCAGAGATCTTGAAATACTGCAATTAATGAATGGAATCCACCTACCAAATCATACCGCTTTTGGGCTCGCAGCGTTGGACCTCGTGGAAACAAGCCACGTGGTCATGCTCCATGCAGACGTCATTTGCAGGACTGCATGTTCAGATGTTCTCATGGCCAAGGTCGATGGAGAAACACTCGCAACATGTCGTGTGTTGTTTTGTTGTTTTATGCTTCCTCCTGTTTCAATCTTATCTTCTCAAAGTTAGGTTGAGTAATTGCAAATAACAGCATGTAACAAGGCCTCGCAATCCAGATGCAAATCAGAAGATGCACACGGTTGCCAATGTCTCTAAAATTATGGGCCTCAACCAGTCCCCTTGTTTTCTCAATCTTAGTTGAAAGCTGATTTTTATTTCACTAAAAAAGGTCCATCAGTTTGGGGGGAGACGGCCACCCCAACTGGTTGGATCAAGTGATCAAGTCATAAAAGATTGTAGCAATGCTTCAGGCAACAAAAATCCTTTACCTTTTTTCAACCTACAACACTTAAAGGACACCAATATTGAGTATCTTGGGTGAGCAATGAGTCATGTACCAATGAGCTTCACATAAGACTTCCCAAACTCCAGTTGCGGCTCTTGAGGTGGCCGGAGAAATGGAATCTTCAATGGAAATACTTCCCCATGGTATATTTCGTAGGTTGAAGCTGCGTCAAATTTCCCCCTGTGTCTAGGAGGATCATGTTTGCCGATACCTCCCCTTCACATTTTTGTATTGTTCTTAAGGGGAAGGTTTATATACTTTGAAGTAAAGCCAAGAAAAACGGGGTTGCAAGATGGTAGATCATCTCTGGGTGAATCATGTTGGGACCTCAATTGCCGAAGTCATCCCTAAGAAAAATATGAGAACGATTGATCTACAACATAATAGATATACGTACTGTCATTTGCGTTCTGGTTATAATACTTGAGTGCATGGTGGATATTTATATGTATATAGCCTATAGTTATAAAACAATGGACACAATACATATGCAAATTATTCAATTGGTTCCAGTTAAATTTCAGACTTTAAAGATAAGAAATCATGATGTCTTCAAAAAACCTACAGTACCAGCTGAGCACCACTGACATCAGGAATTGCTAGGATGACTGTAGGGAATTCTTCACCTCAGCTGGCTGTGTCAAACTGACCCACACCCCAGGAGTCAGCAGTCATGGTCAGGGGGAGCGCAGGCCGTTTGGTGATGGCAAGGGGGGGGATGGCTCCATTCCAGATGGATTCCATTACAGAGAAGGGTAGTTTTTGGAACTTCCCACAAAAATATCTCAAGATGTTCATGCAACGTTGAATACAGGATTATATACAGCTACATTATTTATATACCATATTTACATGCACAACATATTTTAAGTAGGTTGATATAACTCAACCAGATTGAACATATGGCACTGGAGTTTGGATGTGAACCCTAGACCTGTGAAGTCATAGCTAGTTGTAACATGACACCATTTGACCCCACCATGGGATCATCCTCACTTGACCGTATCAGTGCTATCTTAAACATCAGGCTTGTGTTGCGGCCTTTCAGAAGTTGTCTTACGAAAAACTAGAGTATCAGTATCAGTTTTCATGATGATAGTCTGATAGTCCATTGACTCCCAACAAACAAATAGTCTTAGTTTTGGAGGGGACAAAACTCGTCCAGCAAATTTCCTCTCCAACCTCATTTGCAACATGAAACAAGCGCAAAGCGGCAGAGTTTTTATCACGGCATTTGCTGGATTCCCAAACCCATTTGTGAAAATGGGGATTGGGCATTCTTGATAAGCGACACGAATATTTTCACGTTGAAACTTTAGATCCAACTTCGTCAATCAGTTGTTGGTAATGGGACATATTGTTCATGGACAATCTCCGGCGAACCACTTCATGCAGTAGAATATGAGCTGTAGATATCATATCCCAGTAATCCCTTGAATTCCCAGTGTTTTATTATTCAAAAATGGTGCAGAATTGTGTTAGAAACGCAGGATTTGAAACTCCAGATGCCTCGTATTTTCACAAGGTATCTGGAAGCTGGTGCTCCGGTGAAACGTGAGGGAGATGCTCTGACGGTGCAGCTGGGGGAGTCCATTGGCTGTTGTTGTTCGGCCCGGTGGTTTGGGTCCCGGTGGTTTGGATTCCTAGGATCCCCGGAAAATGAAAGGGATTGCTACTTGGGGGTACCTCTAGAATCCCAAATCACCAACCCAAACCAACAACTAACCATTAGCTGAGTATACGTAGTGTTGAGTGATGTATGGTATACATAATTTCTCAAAATACATATTGCATGCCAGTAGGAATTAATGTTGTTGTAGGTAAAGCTCCAGTGCACTTAGCGTTTTGCCCGGAATATAATTCCCCCATCATTAGTTGGAGACTTCTTCCAGATCCAACAATTTTGCTTGGTGATTTCTCGTGTCAGCGACCCAGATGATTTGTGGCACCTGGCTATTCTGTCGTAATTACTACATAATTCTGGTATTTTGAATTATCTCTATGAGTCTAGATCACAGCTTCTTCATTGTGTCCTCTCCTTCATTACTTGCATCGTTCAATACTGTTTTGTGGCTTCATGTAGTTTGCCAAATGAGCTGTTTACAGATCACCATCCTCTTTCGCGTTTTAGTCGGCCGGGAGGTGGAGAGCTTTCGACGTGTGCAAGGCGGACATTGAAGTTATGGATGGGAACCTCACTTGCCCTCATTGTAGACGGAAGATTAGTGGGCTTCTCCCCCGCTGAAACTTTGGTTGCCTGAATCTGCCTGAATTTAAGCAAGATGTATATACTGTAGGAACATTTGCCTCGAGATGTAAGTAGATAGAGCTGTGGGATGATGTGTCATTGTCGGCTAAATGCTATTCTATGTCGTTGTTTCGAACATTTTCTACTTTTTACCTCAACTTGGGAGCATGATCCAATTTGACGAGCCAAAATTCAAATGGGTTGAACTACTACCTAGTATTAGATTCGTCTCAGGGACGGTAGTGAGATGGTTTTAGGGTGGATTGTTTTTGTGTCATGTCCCCAGGAAGTCCAAACGCGATAATTACTTTCCCAGCCAGTAGTAAGACGGTAATCCCACACATGCTATCAGCTGTCAAAGTGCATTTTGCAATCTGCAGCTCATCCAATAGCCCAGGAAAGGGTAGTCGGCCCTGAACAGTTCAAAGAATGCCTCTTGAGCAGCGGAAACAAAAAAAGCATGTTTTTTGATGTCTTTTGCTTATATGCACTGGAGAATATACTGGCACTACCAGGTTCATTGCTGCTAAATGGGGTGCCCATCCTTTTGGGACATCTTAGTAGCCAAGTATAGTATTACAACTTTGAAGGCACTGCACGTTGTAACTCATTTGCTCAGTTCAAGGCACAATCACATTGCGCGCATCCTCCGGGGGGCTAGGGCTAACTTCGCATCTCAAAAACTGTTTGAACACTCTTTTCCTGTTCCAACCACATTCAAAAAGCTTATGAAGCTCCCCATCCAACCACTCTCAGCAAGTGAGCCATGATTCCCAAACTATGGCTTATACATGTATGTAATTTTTGCTGGTTGGTTGGTTGGACCCGGTTTGGAATTCCTTCATTCAAATCCGGAATCCTCCAACTGGGTATTCTGGAAAAGCTACTATATAGTAGAGACAGTATGCTTGTTACTTGTTGTGTCAATCATTGGAACTGGTCTGCAGCATCTTTAGAGGACTGCCTCGTTGATTTTGGGTTGTGCGATTGGCTTTCCCAGCATTGCCAACTTATGCGTGTTGATTGTGTATGAAATGTTTTGTGTCCATTCTATTTAGATATACAATATTCAATATGTATATACCGAAAGTCCTGGGAATCACTTCGGCTATCAGCAGGTACAACACCACCCTTGGATAATTCATTTGAAAGATTTGCTGTTTGCCCGAAACAGGTTCAGCGCCGCCCGTCTATTCTTATCAACCAGCCGGCTGGTGCGCCGATTCCTGGATACCATTGGGTGGGATGGTTGTTTGTCAGATGAAAGTCCATTTGGAATGATTCAAACAACTGGTCATTCAAGTAGTCCTAGAGATGTCATGGAATGTCCAATTCACCACCCTGGGAGGGATGGTATCAAACAAATGATGGCGTCAGTGGAAGGTCACCCACCCAGGTCAATCAGAGATTTTCCGGGTCTTTCAAGAATTTTCCAGGTTGGTGAGCCATTGCAATTTCACCATAATGCATTGTATGCCTACACTTATTGCCCCAGAATAAGCAGCCTTGGGTGGCAAAGATACAACCAAACTATCCAAAACTCATCTACGGTATTATGCCAAGGAAGTTTGCTTCAGGTGATATGAGTTTCGATACTTTGAAGCAGTGTCACTTGCCGGGGTTGTAGACTTGACAAAAGAGTGGACCACTTGGAGAAGCACACCCCAATCACCGCCTGAGCCGTCGAGTGTATCGCTGATTCATGAACGATGTTTCGTCCGAAAAATGGAAACTATTTGGAGATACAGTGCACCAGTCAATCAAACCCCTTCTGGCTACAACAGCTTTCAACTCCCCCTGAAGTGAAAGTAGATGGTGCAAGTCCCCAAAGGCACAAAGTTTTGAAGGTCATGGTTGTGTCATCTACTTTTCAAATGATGCATGTTTGCACAGCGATTCTCCAGCGGTTTGACTTGTCCCTGTTGCTGCAACTCATGTGACTGCGCCACAGGTACACTAGCCGAACGACCCAGCAACCTATCTATGCCAATTGGCAGAGGCCAGGGTCAAAAGAGATGTATATATCCTCCAGTTGGTTGCGTAAAAACCCACACATTCCCCATATTCCAGTGATCCATTTTGTGGTCTATAGTTTTGAGCCACTTGAGAATGGAGGAACCATTCACCCACTAGTAGACATAGACTGTACTTTGTTGATCAGTTCAGGTTTGTCATGGAGAGCGTATAACAATCTCGAGGGCATGCTTGCAGGTGGTGGTTCAACAAACATGTTGGATGGAACTTGCACTCTCTCACTACTCTAGGGGTGTGGCGTAGTGGAACATCCCGAGGGTCCGAAGAAAGTGTTAAACATCCCAAACATCCAACGCTCCGATATCCAGGGCAGCAGTTGTTCGTCAGACTCTGGTGGATCATGAGCACGCACAGGTGTGGTTGAGTTACGACGATGCTGGAAACTACAACAAAACCCTATCCCGAAAGGAAAGGTAACTACTGTAGTAACTAGTCTTCCAAACCTTACCTGTGAGGGTTCCTGGATGATATATGTTAGTTTAGTGGAGGGTGGATACCTTTTCTGCGGATAATCACCCTAGCTTTTGTATAGAATTATTCTTTCTGTTGCCACAGGCCGTCGAGTCAAAGCTGCCGTTGTTTCTGGATTGTACGAGATGGTCATTCTCACTACAAGCCCTTAATAGGATTGATATACGCATACATTTTCCTGTCTTAGTAAGGATTCCCTATCGGCTGGATCAGATGATCTGAATATGGATCAATGGATAGGCTTACATCCCCTGTTGGCCCTCCACAGAAACCCAGTGCGAAATCAACAATTTTCCGCATAAACTTTGGGTCGATACACCAACCACCCACCTTGGGGGTGGCGATCGTCATCTACTTTGACGGTTGTAGCGGTAATGTGCATCCCCAAATACCAATGGAGGCTGTTTAATATATTAGAATCTCCCTTTCATTTCGAACATGACTTTTGTTTTTTTTGGGGTTGGTTTCCAGAAGCGTGTAGTATCTGTATGTAAACGTACATATATTATATATAATATATTTATAGTTACATATTATATTCTGTATATTTTTTGTTTGTTTGTGCAAAGAGTGCTTTGGACAGGTTTGCTAGATAACAGTGTTAGTTAAAGATGTGGCTACTTGCTTGCTACTTGCATCTTTTACAGTTTGTTTGTTTCAACGGCTCCTGCAACCAGTGTACTTCTGACTGACTTCACAAGCTTGAAAGTTTGTCCGCCAGATGTGTTTCACAAAGTCGCTCTGGATAGCGCTGGGGTTTGCTTGCTGAGTTAGGGTCTGCTGATGGTTCAATCAACGCTGTGACAAATGGCAGTTCTCACTGGCCCTGCAGCTCCGTGTGCGCCACACACCGGCGAAACTAAGAGGGGCAGGTCAACTTGTTGGCCGGTGGGTAAGGCCCTACAAGTTTGTGAAGCATCATCTCGCTTCTTCATGTCCATGACATTTTGGCTCAAGTGACTCAAGTGAACCAAAGTGGTCAAAGGAGCAGATCAGGTACAGAGAGAGCAGCTCTGAATCTTTGAGTGAAACTCTTAGCAAGAAACTACTTCTCCCACCCCCTCCCCTCAACCCTTCGTCGCGCCAGCTACCTGGATGCGGACGGACCTACCTCCGGTTGGAGATGGGGAGCCTCAAGGGTGCTGGAAAGTGACAAGTCACTCCGCCTATGGCAACGCCTGTGAGATCAGGAGCTACCAAAGCAATATGGCGGAAAGCCTTGACGCTCCGGAGCGCGGAAGTAAAAGGTGCGAGTGTGCTTCTTGAGCGTGCTTTGCGCTCAATGCACCTTTTGCTTCATATGTATAATTTAAATATGCAGATACCTTTATGTATAATATATATATATATATATATTCAAAAATCTATATGGGTGAGTATAGGCAAGTTGCGCCTCATAACCGGTCAGCCAGCCCTCCCTGCCTTTCGGGAAATACAAGCTTGCTTTTAAAAGTTTTTTCTCGGGAACAAAATGCAATTGGGATTCAATTGGAACTCATAACCTCTCATGAAGCCCAGCGTTTTGATATGGGGAATGTGAGGTGGTGGCGGTTGGTTGAGTGGTCAAAGTGCTGGTTGCAAGGCCGCGATGCCACTGTCGCCAGCTCCCCTGCTTCGTCCGTTTGCTCCCAGTGTCTTGGTGCTGAGAAAAGGAGATCTTGCTTCCGTGGTTTTTTCATGATAACGCACACGATGCAGAAAATCACATCTTTTTTACATTTTACTTCATTGAGAAGCTCAAGGGGAAGGTAGGGGGTGGTAGTTGAGTGGTAGGATGTCAGGACACGTTGTCCGGAGCATTTCATTCTATTTGCAGAAAGCATTTGTCGCACATTTCAAGGTAAGCCACATCGGTAAACTATCACAGATCATGTTGGGTTTAGTTTAGATTTAATTTGTAGGCAGGGTTTGCAGTGTTCCTATTGCCTTGAACATTGTCACTACAAGACACTAGTTATGCATATATATATATATATATTTTTTTTTCCATCATTTTGTTTTTGTTGCGGCGCCGGCGATGCTGGTTCGCATACTCGTCATTATGTCGCCCTGAGGCACACCGAGCGGGCAGAGTGCCATGCGAGGTGCTTGTAATCCAACTATCCGACTGCCATGCGTGCGATTTGTCACCCAATCTTGGAGCTGTTGTCAAGTGTGTGGAACATGTTTGTAAATACCTAACGCAGCAGTACATGTTTGAACAAGTGCAGCTCGAGGCTGAATGTCTCCATCGTGTTCAATGTAATCAGTTTTCTGGGTGGGTTTGTTGGAATTGTCACATTGTCATTTTGTGTTTTCAATCTCAATGGCTAAAATTATGCATTCAGCTAGCCTTAAACTGTCTTGGTTTCGGGGGCCCACAAGTCTCATGTTTCATCTACGGCCGTTCTCCAAGGAGGGCATGTCTTTGTGGACGTTGTGGTCACAGTGCAACTATACTTGAAAGATCCCCCCACGTACCATAGGTGGTTGCTATATATCAATGCATTTGAACGATTCACAATGATTGAAGTTTGCGACCAGTAATCCGTGTCCAAAACTCTCATGTCATCCCATTATACTTCGTCAACACTAAAAGGGCGTACAGCCATTAGGTGCATTAATTTTCTCCAGTTTTTTATTTTTGAAATCGTTTTTTACCAAGACAAAGCGTTGGCTAAAGCTAATTTACCTTCCCAAACTAGTACATAATATGCATGTGCAATATTGAATGTAGTGATAAGTTTTCAAATTTAAACCTACTTCTAATCCGCGTTTTTTTTAAGGCACCATTCCTCTCCCCTTCTCAATGCCACAGGTGCTGTGACGGAGGAGGAACGGACCTCCGCGTCCGGAAAACCCAGCAAAAGTCGCTACCGACTTCGCGGCTCCGCCGTGTTCAAAATCGAATTGGCTGAGGCTGTTGGCCACCATTTTTCAACGACCACCTGAGGAACCAGTCCGGGAGCTTTGTAAAATGGAAGGTTGCCCATGACGCGCTGAAGCTTTTTGAAAAGTCAGAGTTAGTTATTGGTTGTTTTGAAGGTGCGAGTAGTTTTTTTGGTGTGCAAACTGTATACTATTCGGATGGAGGTTTTTGTTCAATGGGTAAATGAAACCCTTTTGTACAGGAAGTTGCAAAGGAATGTGGTCGGGGTTGGTAAGGTGTTGATCTCAGAATCCTATGGTTGTTGAGCTCAAAAGAGAAAGGGAACAGTAAGTAGTTGGTACAAAAGATTTGGATAATCATCATTTATGATGATATATACTGTACTAGATAGTGCTGATTGATAATCTATAATGTATGAATTATGCAAATTTTATCGGAACCATGAAGGGACAGACGAGATGAGCCATCGAGCTGGACCAGCGGGCAGTCGACGTAGGAAACTTTAAGCGCAAACTCCTTTTTTTCACCTTGGAAAATTAGTGAAACATGCTGGAGTATATGTGAGTTGGTTCGGGGTACAGTACCACATCAAATCGCATGTTACCCATCCCAGACGTTTTCCAGTTGAGGTCAAGGCACCAGTCCCGATGTTGGGTGCTGGTCGTTCTACACCTATATTGCAACCTGCAAAGGCCCCCAAAAAGGACAATTGGAGATGTGTTGTGCCAGATTTTGAGCTGGTGATTCTTGGAGATGATCTCTCCTACCAAATGGGCAGCCAAAAAACTTCCTCATTTATGATGAGCTAGGGAATTTTCGTGTTTGACACATGATTTGCTACAGATCCAGTTTGGAAGCAAATCAGCCGCTATCAAGGACATATTTTTGCACAAATTGATATGACATTTTCACTGATATAGACAAAAATATAGCGTGTGTTGTTGCACCAGTCTATATTGATACAGACTGTACTTATATTTGGCATTTCAAAGTGTAGTGTATGCCACACCCGCAGACACACAAGTTTACGATATGTACCATATACGCATCAACCGGTTGGATCAACGTGGCGGCCAATGTCAGGTGCAGATTTGTCCGGCATCGCCACTTTACAGTGCCAGGGCGCCACTGGAGAGGCTTGATTTGGTGATAGGTTCTGTACCCTAGGATTTACAACGATCTACATACATGTTTCATAATTCATTCATAAGGAGAAAATATATAAGGGTTTAAGTGATACAATGATCGGACACTTCTTCAGATATTGTGACGATGGGATCTGTTCTTCATAGAAGGGTGAAGGAGTTCGTAGCAATCTCAACAATGTCGACAAGAAACACCCTCTGATGGTAGTTTGGGATTTGGAAATTCTCTAACATTGAAACATTTAAGGCCAGAAGGCCACCAGAAGAGATCCCACCAACTGATTCAACAGATTTCTGTCAGCACTACTTGTAGATGCGGAATGATGATTTTTCACATCAATGGATCTTAGTGGCCAGGAGGAGTGACTTATATGACTGAAACGCTTCAAAACGAACTGATGCGCCAGGATCACCTTGACCAGAACCAATTCTTTTCAGCCTGTGCGGCAAGTGGTGGCTTCCAGTGGCTGCTATGGCGGTTATGCACAAACGCCACCCACACGGCTGCCTTCTGCACCTTCAAGAGATGGGAGCACACCTTCTTTGCAAGGTACCTGTGCCCAGAAAGGGAGTCGAAGTCTCAAGGGTTCTCATCACTTGCACAGTGTATCACAGTTTTGGTCTTAAATAGTTAGATCATGTCAGATCCTATTGGTATTTATGGTATTTGCATTGGTATTTGTGGACTAAAATCGATCTTTTTTTTGTTGGGCACATTTCTTACATTCCAATTCCTACCCGGAATTTTCTTGAGGTGGAGGTCTGTTGGCTCCACGCCCAGAAGTGTCGTTGGAGGCGGGTCTTTGGCGAACACTGAGTTCCAATGCGATTATTATAAGTGAGGGATTTGCTCCACTGGGAAATCAAGGATATATTATATTAAAACCTTTACTTCTAATGCGATTTGCCTTGAGTTTCATTACGAAATTAAAAACATTTGTGGTCCAAAGGTGCAATGTGGAGGACGATACAACCTCAGTGAGCCTTGACTACAGCAATTCCAAATGAATCAAATGCATGTAGAGACTAAAGTTCTAAAGAAACACATGTGACACCTATATCAGGATTACCAAAAATCATTTGCTAATTTGAAGACTGGGGACCATGACATCAATGATGATCCCTTTTGGGAGAGCGCCTTTGCTCTTTCAGGCCACAACCATTTGCGGAGCTCCTATAGGTGAGGGCTGCACAGGTTATGTCAAAGAGGGAGGATAATTTGTTGGAAATCCATGGAAATCTATCGGGATTAAAATGATTGACTCTCTTGCAGCGCGACTTTCCCGGCAAACTGACCCAAACTCCGCTAATTGGATCTAATTGGTTTGCCTACAGAAAGTTTTCTTTTCTGAACAATCCTTCTTGATGCCTTGTTCAGCAAAATATATTCGATAGATATAGGGTACTTGCACATGTCAGATTTTCAGGTACTAACACACTTAGCTCTCCTTCAAAGCAAAATGACTCTGAGTGACAGCTACCCGGTTGCAACCCTCCATAATATGTTTGTGAGACGAAACATTGTCCATGTTATTTTAAATATATGTATATATTTATATTGTTTATATTTATATATATATATATATATACATCGATTATTCCCGGAAACTCTTCATCACAATCAAACCACTATATACACATGTGATATGTATATATCTATATATTGAATACTACATTTGGAGAGATATCTACGTGTCTAGCGATACCTCTTCGTGCATTGCAGCAACACTGATTCCCATCATCTTGGCAAGGAGACTTGGACGTGACCCGCAAGCAGGACATCGGCTCGAGGGTTGAGGGTTCATGGTAATCCCTTTGACTGGTTTGCTTCGAAATCTGGCTTGTGAATCTTTTGATACTGGGAACATTGGGATCCAATTTGCTACACAAGTCTTGAACAGATCCTATTCGGTATAGGCCCCTTTCGAGCAGTGCAGACCAAGGCACTTATTGAGAAACTACCAAGATTCCTATACATTCCTCATGCCTCTCCGTGAATTATGGTACGGACATGACGTTGGTCTAGCTAAGGGGATTCCCTCTATGAAAATATATTTCCGGGTGGTAAATGGTCAATCTGTACGCAGATAGATACCTGTTAGACGACATGCATCTCTTGTTGAAATCCTTGAATTCACAGAGAGGGTCCCCAGTAAGGGATGCCAGATGTCAGAAGAAAGCAAGCGATAGAACTACTGTGTTGCACCCTCCACAACGGGCACACACACACACACAACACAGATCTTTGCCGCGCCATTGAATGCAGTGAAGACAGATGTCCAGAAAAAAATCAAACCAACAACAGTAAAAACCTGGCTATTGAAGCAGAGTTTTGCTTGCAACATGGTTTCCAGTTTCACTTGTTTGTCATCATGAATGCACTCATACAGCATTGTGACTGGTCAGTTGTGTGCAACGAAAACATGCATATTGGACAATACAGAGTTGGCCACCGAACCATTTCCGGATTGTCAGTCAGTAGCTGAGAAGTGCCATGAGGGAGATGACACAAGAGAAGATCTCTACACCCATCAACCAACATCAACATCATACATAGTTTTTGTGAGTAGTGAGGGTCATAGACTCTAAGTGAAGACATCACCACCACTCGGAGAATTCAGTGTATATTCATTGGAAACCACGGGCGACTATGGCGGCCACTCCACCGTCGGGTTTGCGGAATGATGTACTGCTTCCAGATGTTGCCTGGCCAGTTGAACTGTTGGACCTTGAGTTGAACTGTTGGACCTGTTGAACTGTTTCCCCTTGGACGTTCACTTTATGGGGTGGAGAGGTGTCCAAACGTCCCAAACAAACACAGCATTCACGGCTTTGACCACAAAATTCTTTGAGCATTATGGTAAACATTGGAGATAGTTGAAACGGAAGCAATACTTGTTTATATGGTGGGCAGGAGTGATATATACTATGAGGTGGTACGTAGCTATAGTAAAATTACTAGCAGTGGCATTGCTATTGATAGTTCTAAACTCATGCTTCTAAACGCCTTCTGGATACTATGAGGGTGCCCTATGCTATCAGGGTCCCCCCCAAACCTACTCAAAACACCGGAAAGGTGAATTTTTGTGAATAGTTGTGACTCATAGATTTGCCATACAGAAAAATATTCGTCATTTTTGCGGTTGACATCATTTCCGGAAATTTCCCATTTAGAACCTCTATCATCTAAATTGGCTGGATCCAAGTCCTCACAACGAGGTGAAAGCATCCTCCATTTCTTGCTTGGCCTTAAAAGCAACAACAGCAAAGTTGCAGAAATTAAACGTTTCATCGAATCTCCCAAGTGAATGTATTTGATTTGGATGACTTATGGCTTCAAATGTACTCACAAACTGGTGCTCTTTGCCGATAGTTCCAAACTTGGTGCCTCATTTCCTGGTGGATGATCCCAATTTCCCATGAAAATTTATTAAAGATTCTTAAAGTATTTTCCATTCTGTATCTACCATTCTGGATGGTTTTTTACCTTTCACATCCCAACCTTCATGGTGAACTCACCTTTGGGGTTGCAGGCGGTACGACAGTACATCGTTGAGCACAAGCTAGAGAAAGTGGTGACATCGGCCTTGAACCGCGTCATCCTCCAAATGCCCGAGGCCGTTTCAAGTTGATTGGAAGTTGTTGGTTTGGTTTGGGTTGGAGCGAGCGCAAAGTATATTACAAATCCTATCAACTCGTCTATATGATGTTTTTATTGCACCTCTTAGTTGGTTTTTTGTTGTTGTTTCTTTTTCCGAGTCGCCCATCTATATGGATAACTTAAATTTGTACGTTAAGCAAGAGTTTTCCCGTCACCACCCACGTTTTGCGTCCTTAGATGTGGCTACCTCTCTTGCTAATGCAGGACCCCTATGCCCGCCTGGCAGAGGAGCTACGGAAGAGGGAAGACTACAAACCACATCATTGGACTGTACTAGAAATGGTTGTTGGCTAAAACCACGATTTCCCACCAAAGATGAAGATGATGAAGTTTAATAACAATATTGGGTACCCATGATCATTGTACATCATATAAGTCATATGTGCCTATCATTTCATTGAGTAGTCCGGACTTGGAAGTACTTTCCCAACATTCCAAAAAGACATTTATTTTGCACTCAGTTGCCAATACCAAAGAGAGTGTAGATTCAACCTGGCAACAGCTGAAATGTATACTATTCATGTGCATTGCCTGAAAGATTTCAGGATAAACGGCCTGGTGTATTTGCTGTAGCAGGAAAGTGATTAGTGTGTCGTAAGCCATTACATGCCATATGTCAACTCTGCTGTAGCCGGAATTTGGCAACTTGAAATTTCAATTCTATGAAGATCATGCAAATTTTTCATCCAGCAATGCAAGCAACATGTTCATTGCATTTTTCCAACCAAAGTACCTTGGTTGCTGTGCAGGAATTGTCGAAAAGCAGTTTCTCTGTGCCTCGTTTCCAACATTTACGGCCAGATGCTTCAAAAGCAAGGCCAGTGGAACATGGGGAGTGGTGGTAAATGTTGTTACCCTTCGTGAAACTAACATAGCATCTGAATATGGATGGTTGGAAGATGATTTTCCTTTTGGGTAGGCCGATTTTCAGGGGCTATGTAGCTGGTAGATTGTAGATGTCTCCTAAAAATTAGCCAAACTGATCCTGGTGAAGGACAGAGAAACGTAGCCAAACTGATGAACAAACGATGGAATATGATGACTGACCTAAGTGACCCCGGCAGGAAGACATTGACTTTTCACGTGGTCGTTGCTTCACGTGGTGTCAGCATTCGAAGCTTGGTCACAGATTTGTGGAACTGTCGGACATGTTCAGATGATGTGGTTTGTTGGGAAAGGAAGTTGGATACTTTCGAAGCACCATATACTCATAGACATTCCACGACATTTCCATTTTGGAGTTGACCAAATGATCATTGAGACACAGACGTGACGGCTCTTGGTGCTCAGTGCTTGACTAGTAGAGCTAGCACGTTCATTGATTGATATCCAGCTTGCCAGAGTGTGTCACTGGTAGTTTTATATTATTATATATCAAGCGGCTCAGCCAAGAAGTAATTTCAAAGAATAGTATGATCCTTTTCCAGGATGCCTGCTGATTCTGCCAAAAAGGAAGTTGCCTACGCTCGCGATTGTTTATATCCTGTCTGATCATGTTCGTTAACAATTTGATACAACTTGATTGGTACTGTGAAATTCTCTTGTTTGTTTGAATCAACACAATCAATCTATTTTCATTGACTACGACTATCGAATAAGTTTCAAGTTTCAACGTTTCAGTATGTGAGTCGGCGAGGAAGTTTCACCAGCTTTTTGATTTCCATAGAGACTTAGTAACTTTTTTTGTGCACATTTGTCATTTTTGTGTGCCGCATCCATCCATTTCAATCTCACAAGCTCTCAAAAATCCGGCCTTGGAGTGGAGTTTGAGGCATTCACAAAATGTCGTTGGGTGATGCTATCCACATGGTGGATGGCACCGAAGAGCATTGGATATCTTTCCTCCAGGCTGATGGTAGAGAGTTTGA
Organism: Breviolum minutum Mf 1.05b.01; assembly: GCA_000507305.1. Lineage (NCBI taxonomy): Eukaryota > Dinophyceae > Suessiales > Symbiodiniaceae > Breviolum > Breviolum minutum. The sequence continues at coordinate 56,230 of DF240854.1, forward strand.
ATGAGTTTGGTAGGTTCTGTGTGCATCAAATTGTTTTGATAAAATCTTCAACATAGTAGCCTTGTTGACTTCTTCAAGGAATGCTGACTGGTAGAAGATCCAAGAAGTAACATATATGTATTCAGTCATCAGCAGCCATCACATATAGGTCATTGGTGTTTTGCAATTACATTTGAAACTAAAGCCTCTGAGTTTTCCATACAATACAACAAATAAACGATAGTGAAGTGTCAACCATTTTATTCACTTTGAGAAGCAACCGACTCACGATACAAACTAATTAGCTTGACCTTTGTTTTTATAATTAGGTGGCTATTCCTTGTCCGTGAGGTAGTATATGATGAGCGGTTCTGTGTATATTTATGCATATACATACGTCGTACGTATATTGTATATTACCTTGTGGAATGGATAACATGTAATACTACAAAATTACTCGGTTACTGTAAGCCAGCGAGTTTTTGAATTTGCTCGAAAAGACAAAACAGTCATCATCCGAACTTTACATGAACAACCAGCAAACCATACCACGGTAGAAAAAGTTGAATCATTTCAATAGTCACCTGGTAGTTGAGGTAATGTTTCCATCCCAAAGGATGCTTTCAACCTGTGTTATCAATCCCCGAATGCGCTCCTTGGACATCCATGATACTCTTCCACCAGTTCAATTTAAGATATCCTGAAATCGTCTTGCCGGAAGGACTTCTTTGCAAAGGCCTTTGGCGATATCTATGTGGATGAGTATCTCTCATTCCATGAGAAATGCTGTGACTTGTGCCAAATCAAAGAGATTCTGAAACACAAACGAATCAAAATATGTTCAAACAGACATTTGCCAACGAAAAAAATCTGTCCAAAGATTGATCTTGAAGGTGTTTAGAAGGTACCTCTCCTTTGCCCCAAACCAATCTCTCGACAGCTCATGAAATATGTCCGGCTGGGTCAAGCTTGCAATTTGCTGTGAGACTTGGACTCATACTTATACTTACTGAACATACTTGTGTTTACTCTCATCATCGCTTAAACAGTAAGAACATTTGTTTCCCATTTTTGGCAGTTGCATATCAGAGTCATCATCACAATCATGCCCATGATTCTTGTCCATTCTGCTGTTATTATGATTATTTCACCATCATCTCCATGTTGAACGCTGTTGCTGGCTGAGATGAACATCTTTTGGGTGCGCCTGACGGGACGGATTTGCTGAAAGTGACACAAGCCCTTACCAATCAACTGCGACTCGGCGTTGGATGGCGTTGGATGAGCTTCCAGAGGGTAAAGTTGATATTCGACCCCCTCATGAGTCAATCAAAAAATAGCCAGGTATATGAGCAATGGGCGACTCGGTAAATGATTTCCATGGCAAATATGGCAAGTCTTTGTGGTCCTTTTGGTTCCTCAGTAGGGTGGAGGGGCTATTACTCTATGTAAGGATGACCCTCTTCAGTGGGTTAGCACTTCCAAGCTGGTCAATTGGAGAATGTAAGTTCTGCCTGATTTTTGGGAGTGATAAATTTTAGAGCACTTAATGTCAATATCCATGGAAATACAAGTAAAATTCAGTAGGATCCTCAACCAAACTTTGATTGGCAAACACATTTGTGCTTGATATGGGAGACTCCTCACTTCTCCCCAAGTGACCCGAACAATTTACATTTGTGGCCTGTACCTATACAAGTACTACATAGTACTACTATATATAACATATCTACATGTATATTCATATAGTATATATTTACATAGTTAACGTAGTTTTTTTTCACGTGGGTGAGCTGACTCTCTTCCTTTTCTCAAAGGGTCAACACTCAGTTTCTCAAAGATGTCGCACTCCATGTGGCCACGAAACTGGTGTGAATGGTTGTCATGGTAAATGAGCTCTCCCATGACACACACACACACACAGAGAAAAGGTACAGGCAAAATAGGTAATGTCGGGAAATACGGTCATAGATTGCCTTCCGGATCAGTTTGCAAAATGATGTGATTTTGTGGAAACATACTTCACATTGAGCCATTTCAATAAATGTAGAATGCACTGCAAAATGCTTCACTGATCTCAGAAACCAAGGTTGTTGGCGGGTGCAGCATCATGCAATCTGGATGTATTTAGCTTCATTCAGCACTGCTTGACAAAGGTGGAGCTTCCGAGAAAAGATATTGGGACACTCCCTGAAAAAGATTGAGACTGGGGAACTTGATTCTTGTCTTTAGGATCTTGGGGAATGGTTCAACCAGGGATAGATGAGTTCCTCTATTGACTTTGGAGTCTTAGTTTGGTGATTCCATTCCCAAAATCATAAGGTTTTTCTTCTTCCAGTTGGGGTGGATAAATTGTACCCGCAAGCAACAGAGAGAACGACCATGGATAGTTTGATAGGAGGTTGGGAGTACTTGTGACTGCTGTTTTTCTCCCATCCTTTCGCTACAGCAGGCAGGATGCGAACAGATCTCTCCAGCTCTACGGAAACCGGAAGATGTAGCTGCATATCGTTACCAGGCTGTTTTTGAGTGTTGTTGTTGTTCTTCTTCTTCTTCTTTTCTTCTTTATTTACTGCAATCTTGGTTGGTCGTCCTTTGCCCGCCTGGGTAAAATAGAGTCACCACGTTTTTTCGAAAAAATCTGCTATGAAGGCATATGCGTAGAAATAGAAAGCCCACCACAACCTTATTCAAAGCATCAACTGATAAACCAAGTGAGTCTTAGAATGTGCAAACGGTTGAGTTCGCAGAACAGTGATCACCTAAATTGTGTTTAAATGAGGGATCCCACCCATGAAAGTCAGGTTTGTGAAGGGTGGTGGTGGTAGTTGTGGTGGTGGTTGCCGTAGTAGTAGTAGTAGTAGTAGTAGTAGTAGTAGTAGTAGTAGTAGTAGTAGTAGTAGTAGTAGTAGTAGTAGTAGTAGTAGTAGTAGTAGTAGTAGTAGTAGTAGTAGTAGTAGTAGTAGTAGTAGTAGTAGTAGTAGTAGTAGTGTAGTAGTAGAGGTAGCGTACGGNTACGGTAAAGTAGTAACGTTACGTACGTTACGTACGTACGTACGTACGTACGTACGTAGTAGTAGGTGGTAGGTGTAGTGTGTGGTGTGTAGTAGTAGTAGTAGTAGTAGTAGTAGTAGTAGTAGTAGTAGTAGTAGTAGTAGTAGTAGTAGTAGTAGTAGTAGTAGTAGTAGTAGTAGTAGTAGTAGTAGTAGTAGTAGTAGTAGTAGTAGTAGTAGTAGTAGTAGTAGTATGAGTATGAGTAGCAGCCGTCGTCTAAACGGGCAGTTCTAGCATTGAATGCAGACTTGTGCACTCGTCACGGCCATCTTGCAGGTTTCTATGTAGATGATTAGCTATTAGTGTCGAAATCGCGGCAATTACCAAAGGGATCATGGAATTGAGAAGAGATGTATGATATGCTGTGATTCATTCCATCATTTGTTCATTCTTGGAATGCACAATTATGAGCCATGGACTTTTATGGGCTGTTCATTTGTGTTTGGAAACCTGAGGTTCCAAGCATACCTGTAATTATTGATTGGCCTCTTCTGGGAGGGTGGATAGGTGCAGGTCAGGTGTTTCGCCTTAAAAAGATATCAAAACATGACACCCTACATCTTGATCATTGTTTATAGACGAGCTAGATGATTTGGATGATTTCAATCATTTCCTGAATCACCCATTTGACAACATATGTGTCCCATTGTGTCCCTCTGTGGGGAGATTTCAATGACATGTGTAGTAAAACCAATACACAACCAACCACCACCTGGGTGTTTTCATCATTTTTGCATGATTCTGAGGTGACCGTTGGCCATCCTTAGCAGTGCCCCTGTTCCACGGTGGCCACGGTGGATCCTTACCCAATCTCCGCTGCGCCGTGGCGCTGCATGCACTGTCACCAGAGGGTGAGCCCTCCATGGGGATGTTGGCAGCACAGATGCAGGTGCTGCCAGAGGGGGGTGAAGGTGATGAAAGGTCGTTGATATGTATGGTTTATAGGTTACAGCCCCGAAAATATATGTGTATATATATGCTGATATTTAGTGTAAGGTTGGACCCCAGCAAACTCACATGGAACTCAAACATGGAACTTTGGTAGATGATTTTCGTGTTCTTCTGTGTGATTTTTGAGGTTCTAGCTACTTTTTGGCAGCTATTTTCAGGGTCCATTCAAGCTGGGAGCTCTAGTTATCTTAAGATCCTTAACCAAGATGCTAACAGTGGCTGAGGTGAGTGGATGATTTGCAATTTTCTTTTGTTTGGAGCAGGTTTTGATTTAAACATCTTCCCAACAAACACAGCTCACACAAAGTTATTTTGAGGTTCTTTTAAACATTGTTTTTACAATGTTCTTACAGCAATACTTCAGTTCCAAGCAAAAGAACTTTGTTGGTTGGAGAGTGTAAATGAGTATCATGGAATATACCTATTTTGGCTGAACCTTTTCAATTGAGCAGTGAACACTACAACACCCCTGATCCACTGGTTGTCCAAGCACATCAATAGACATGGTATCTAGGGCATGTGAAGCAATTCTCAACATGTGAAAAAGATCCTATAGGGTACACCCTCCAGCAAAGCCTATTGTTAAGAACATGTTATAGAATTATAGTTTGCTGAGAGAGAAAGTTGCCGCTTAACTTCTGAGCGAAGGCGCTCCATGCGGCGAAGACAGAAGCCGTCAAAGGCTTGCAGGCACCGATGTGGCTTTCGTCCTTTCGGGTGTGTGTTTGAGGAAGCCTCAAATAGCATCCAAGTTTCCAATGGAAATGGTTCTTTGTACTAGGAAATGATTGAAACCAATGGATGCTGCTGTATGATACTTTGAGGTACTCGTACCTGTTTCTTCCTTTTGTTCTATTTTGTCCCTTTGTGCTTCAAAGATTGGCTGTTGACAAGTGGATCATGGAGGTTAGATTAGATGTTTGCAGGCTTGTATGTGCAGTAAACCACAAACATTTAAACATGTGTAAACCTGCTTGGAATATGCCCCAGCTATGATGAACTGATTTCTTGGTCCTGACTTTGTATCGTCATTGTCAAGTCATGCGTGGACTCCTTGACGAGTCTTCCTAAAACCACGTGAAGAGATCTGTAGAGCCTAAGATCTTGCCTCAAACACCATTCAGGTCAGGAGGTATGACTGTTGCGTGAATAGAATTGAATGGTTCAATAATTCATGTAAGTTCACGGCGTTTTTCAACAATGACGCATCACAGTGGGGTGAATTATTTGCAGAACATGCAACTCGCAGTCAGTGTAATATGGGGGATGGGGTATTCCAGCGGAAATCCTTCGCTTCACGATTCAAACGAAGGCGAAATCTGGTAACTGGCCCAGCATCATTGACACAGTATTACACGTCAGGAAGTAAATCAAATATGAACCGGATCGCAATCTGATAGCCAACATCCGAGCAACTGAAAGATAGTCCACGAACCAAGTCTGCATGGATAGTATTTGGTAGTGTTTTCAGCGGAAGTGAATGATTCACGGGGGAACGATAAGATTTCTGCCTTCAGCAACCGAGCTTTTATCCTATGATCCTCGAACTTGGATTTGCAATGATGATGATGATGATGATGATGATGATGATGATGACGATACCATCCCAAGACAGCATGCTAGCGTCTTGCAAGGAACATATATTTATGTATATATATATATATTCATATGTCGTATATATACATACACAGCTATGAGTTAGCTCCACAAGTATGGCATGCGCATGTCAAATATGTCAAACTTCCACACGAAGCCCACAGGCCGACAAAACCACAGCTAGTTTGGTGGTGGATGGCATTGCTCATGTGCTCCCAACCTTGTTGCAGACCTTTCAGGCTGAGTTTCGGGTGAGTGGTGAGGTTTTATTTGCATGGTCACACAAGGGGAGAAACATTTGACAATCATGGCAAATCCAAGATTGATTGAACTGAGGCTAGTTAGTTGTTTTTGTTCTTGTCGGGTGAAGCTTGAAGTTACCCGCTCAGATGTGAGGTCATAGAAGCCTGACTGTAAGTTGTCGATTTTGAATTGTCGATGATTCTACAGGGATACATATTCCAGCAATCGGCAATTTACTAAGTCTTCGTCGGTGTTCCAACGACACTATCACCTGGTTTATGAGGAAGCAAATTGAAATGATCAAACATGAAAGGAAAAACATGGATACCTGTTCTTGGGATTGATAAAACTAACCCTTATACCACTAATTGATGTTAGAGACGCCCGATCGAATCCCCCATTCGAGGCATGCAAGAAGGCCATCGACGCAGTCGCAGAAGAACGGCCCAGCCATGGCTTCTCGATGCAACCGATTTGTTTGGGGGGTAGTTGAGGGTTAGTAGGTCATTGAACAACGGAGTCCAAACATTCATTGTTCTAAATGGCATACAACTTTTTGTATGATGAACATGATTATGATCATATTGACTTATAATGTACCAGTCCGGATTTCATTATTCGATGTTGTGAATAAATCTAGAAACTTCCCGAAGAAGAGGAATGTTACAAGAACATTTGAATATTTGAGGTGAAAGCAATGGCTGAGTTGTTTTTATTTTTTCTACAATTGCGCGCCGGTTTGCCCCAAATACAAAGTCAAGCATGTCAAGCTACAAAAGATTGCTGTCATTGAATGAGAAGCATGCCACGGATTGGAATTCTGGATTGTATATATGGAATGGCTCCTTTTTCCTGCGTACCAAAAGACATTTGAGGACAACAATTCATGGTGGGACTTTTCCCCCAAACTGTATTTGGTTTGGGCCAAAACATGTACCTCAAGTGGTGTTGCTTTGACCGAATGGCAGTAGTAGCTCAACAGCCTTATCTGGTTTGCATGATTTTGCTAAAAGCCTCTCATGATACCAGATGGGCAGTTTGGCACTTTAAATTTCCTGCTTTGGCCGCGGAAAAGACATATCAAAAAGCACCAAAAACAAAGGCGACCTTGAAATGAAACCTCTGAAAATCAGGGTTTCCTTCTCGACCATTGCCATGGCCACATGACACCACTGCACTGAGGCATTCTCTTTGCCTATGCCGAAGAAGCTTGGAAAGAGGACCTGCCAGCCTTTTTTTTAGCCATTTTCTTCACCACATGTTCTTTTTCGTTCAACATGGGCCTGGATTTTTCGAAAATATAAATCACTTGGCAATCATCCAAGTTGAAACCTGTTCTCTTCAGATCTGTTTGCAAAGTGACATGGGATGGTTCCGGTTCCACGTGTCATGTTGAACTCTCAAGTGATTTTTGTTTTCAACTTCATTGCCCTTGAAAACTGAAACTTCAAAGATTCTACTATCTCTTCCAATGGCATGCGTCATGAGGGATTTGCTTTGTGAAGGGAGAACAGTGCTTCACCTTGTTTTTTCATATTTGATATGCGGGGGGGTTTGCAATAGATCAAAGGGATTGCTGTAAGCGGCCTTCTTGAAGACTTCAGCATGGACCAGGGGTTGTGAACCAGCTACTTGTCCTTCATGGCCTCCTTTATTTTGAATCCCCCCTGGGGTACATAGATCGTTGGTATTGAGAAGTGGCTTTGCTTTGGCAGGAAGAAGCTGTGTACGAGTTGGAGACTGGAAAGCCAAGAAGTTTAGAGGAGCTGCCAAGCGTTATCTCGGGGATGCTACAACACCCAGGGTCCCTCAACTTGAGACCAAGGGGAATGGATCCCAAAGTCCAGTACCTTTGTCCCACAGATTCATGTGGAGGCCAAGGATTGATTACAGCCCTAGTTTCCAGAGATTGAACATGCAGAGCCCTTGTGAACATCTCTGTGGCTGAAATAACACATGGGGAAATGAGGCCCACCCAACCGTGTTTTTACTTAAGGACATCCCTAAAATGCCCAAGAAGGTTGAACCTTTCGGCAAAGGAAGTCTGTTCTTGCTAAGTTCAGGTTAGAGAATCAAACAACAACAACAACAACAACAACAACAACAACAACAACAACAACAACAACAACAACAACAACAACAACAACAACAACAACAACAACAACAACAACAACAACAACAACAACAACAACAACAACAACAACAACAACAACAACAACAACAACAACAACAAC
>DF240854.1:64325-99410 GCA_000507305.1 Breviolum minutum Mf 1.05b.01
CAGCAACAGCAACAGCAACAGCAACAGCAACAGCAACAGCAACAACAACAACAACAACAACAACAACAGAGATCCTAGGATTTGCTTACAGTAGATGGAATCGGATGTCGAAAGTGGAATGCTGTGTAACAGTTGACTCACTCCGTTCATCCCTCATCTCCACACATGGTCTATATAACTTCTTATGTTGAGTAGGATGTCATCCTACCCTTACTTTGGGGGTCCTTATCAGTGAACGTATAACCAGCCAGGTGGCTCGACCAGCCGGATCCAGCTGCGCATGCTTCCTTAAGAAGACGTAGATAATAACACCATGAATAACAGCAAATTTGACAGATTTATAACATGGACCATTTCTTGTCCAGGTTGCTTTCCATGTATTTTCCTGCGTTCAAGTCGTGCATTTTGTGCATTTTGGCTGTCTCACCTTTCTGTCACAGTCTTGCATCTATGTTCATATTTCACAAGTCTCAGTCCCTTACGGTTTCATTGACAACAATGTCATCATTTATTTGCGCTTATTCCAGGACTTGCCATTCCATCATGCCTTTTGTTAACTCGGGAAATTCCAGGGTTTCATGCAGGGATTCCTCAGAGATCCAATGGAATTGCTAGGAGTTGGTGGAGTTTTATGCGGAGCTTACCGAAGATGGATGGATTCCTGGTGGCAACCAAGCAACACAAATCCCTGGCCCAATCACCTATCATTAGCTATCAATTACACTAAGGAATCAGGGAAAGTCCTAGTATAATGATAAGAACAACCAAGAACTGACAATTGACAATGAATATCAGCTTTTAGATAGATGGACAACTAACAACTTTGCATCCTGCAAAGCTGGCATAGAATTTGTTGCTTTTGGGCATGGACTTTCAAAAATAAGGGACTCAACGGCTAAACTACCATGTTGAATGTGGAGCCTCCATGTGAATTTTCCAGTCACCATGTTGAGCCTCCATGCAAATTTTCCAGAGTCCAGTCTGTGGTCTAGATTCCTTCAGGTGTGTTGAATTGCAACATGAACGTTTCACCCAAGATCATATTTTGTCAGAAGATGGTGGTCCATTTGCTATCAGTTGGTTTTCAGCGTTCATGTTTCAAGTACTGTGTGTGGGGTGCGGTTCATTTTGCAACCCGATTTGATCTCAATGCACAATGCGGTCATTTGGTGTCAATGTGACTGCTAATTATGGTTCATCATATGGTTTTGGTGGTTCGGCTGGCTCAAATTAGTCCTCTGGTTCCTTAGGTTCCCAGTACTTTCACAGAAAAGCGGAGCACCAAGAAAATTGACCGATCATACTGGGCCAAAGGCCCTGGCTTTCAACTAATTGCCTTTTGTTTCGGTGGGTGAAATGACCATTGCTCGATGTGTTCCCAGCCTTTCGACTTAGGATCACAACCTTGATCAACCCCTTCCGAGACGATGATTTCCAGAGCGGGTGAAACCTGCGGCTGTTTTTTAAGCACCGGCTTGGATGTGGAATGTAGATGGGGAAATCAGTCATGCCAAATGTTTGGGGTTTCGAGTAATATATAGGCTTGGTCGCGAGAACATCCACACTTTGCTGTGTTGTGGTGGATGCAGCAAGGAATTGCTATATTATCTCTTTCAGATGTTTACCTGCAGTTGACCTTGTGTGGATTTTCTTTGCATGGTTTGGCCCCAAATCATGCCTAAACTCATACCTTACGCATCTGCTGAAAATGGGTTCATCGGACATAAATAGAACACTTTGACGTCAGCATAGACATGTAGCACAAGATTTACAAGGACTTCAAACCACGTGGATGTGGAAAAGTTGGCAATTGAGGGATTTAAAATGAACAACTCTTTGTAGCCATTGCTCTCAACTTAGCCACCTGTATTTTTTTATATTTTGCCCAAGTCCAAATAGGTTGGGCAAGACACCGTGCTAGGAGACGTTTTGGGGTAATGGATGCATACTTAACTGCCGAATGGTCAAATTAGAAAGAATGGTTTGAGTAACAGTATCCCGACATCCTGACTAAATTCTTGGGAAACCGTACGGAATGTAGTGTCTTTTGTTGAATCTTATATACTTGTTTTGAGTTGAATTAGGGAATTTGCGAATGTGGTTCATTGAAATCAGGTTCACACAGGGCCAAGCAATAGGTTACCCAGAAAGTCATGTTGTTTCCAGATGAGTGCTGGAACTGTCAGTTTTAATTAGCTGGTTGAATTTCATCATGATTTCCCATATGCCAAATATGGTTGAAGCCCAATGTCTAGCAGGGGAATCCTTCCATCATGACCTGGTTTATTATGTTAGGTGTTTGTCACGTATGAAATGATTCATCCAGAACTCTAGGCAACATCCACGTCAAAATGTCTCAAAATTCGGGTCTCACGTTAGAAGCTGTTAAACGTGGATGTCCGAAACCCATGATGAAATCTCTCTCCAACAGGAAATATATGAAGAGAAATATATAGATAGTTTCCAGCTTGATCTGCGTTGTCACTCACCTTTCCCCCTTCTTTGAGGGCTCTTTTGAAGTCGCACCAGGTGTGAATTGTTGAAAGCCTCAAGACCTCAATTGATGCTCATCAGGCCAGGTGTTTTACTACCATTGAGGGCGTGTTTCTGGTTAAAGTGCAACTTGTGTTTCAAGGAATAAATGAATTTTACATAATTCTATACTACTACTACTACTACTACTACTACTACTACTACTACTACTGTACTTATTCCCCGAAAAAGAAAACATGAAAATCTTACACATCTTGTGAACATCTCCATCTTGTCAGAAGCGCCGCAGACCTCAAGTAGTAGTTCGAAGTCGATTAATATCCAGCCGGAGTAAAGTAGACATTGAGCAACTTTGATGTTGGATCATTTTGAACCAGATTCACATACTCCCAAGAGTTCCCAAATTGGAGATTTCTTTCTACAGCGCCTTGTTGTCTAAAAGCGGCAACGCTTTCGCGACAAACCATCGGTGATTTGATGACCCTGAGAGCTGAAAAAGTTGTTGATGGAGTAAACATCGACGAAAAAACATCGACATAACATCTAAATATCTGGTGTATTTTCTGCAGAAGTGGATTACTTGCATTGCTTACTATGCGCCCTAGCATCTCAGCATCTCAGCAGATCACCTCAGCCCATGCAGGGACTATGGTGATGCCATCGCTCCTGAGATCGACGAGGCTTTAGACTAGAGACAAGCAACAATGAATACATCAATTGATCAATGTTTGTTAAGAACCAGCCATTTGGGATTCCAAACTGTGAACATTGAACAATCTCACTCCCGTTTTAATCCCTTCAAAAATGGCCTGTTCATAGGTGAGTTATAGCAGAATGATTCACAGCTTAGTGGGTTCGCGCTGTGTGTGTCATTCCTCCGGTGGTATCTGTCCAGAATCCAGGTAAATGAAATTAATAGAATACTGTTGATGGAAGAAATCCTGCGAAACAGTTGAGGTTGGTAGTTGATCCCATTATTTAGGCGCCTTCTTTTAGCTTCCATGTAGGCCCTGCTAGTTATTTACAAGTTGGGTATCATCAACCTAGGCAACCGATACAAATACCGGACACGTGTGTGTAGCAAATGACCTCAAGAAAAAGCTTATGTTTCAGTCTGTGAAACCTCACCAAATGATCTGAAAGTCCAACTGAAGGTGAATTACTGTATCATATCTCAAGTGCAAATGCCGCATCAAAAAGATGTTGTTTCTTCATTTTATATTTATATAAATATGTTCCAACATTCAACAAACAAACTAAACTAGAACGGATGTTGCACTATGACTCACCAGGACACACCATTCGGCTGCTTCTGGCACTTACGGCCACAAGTACCGCTTCCGAGCCTTCTGCGGCGGCACCTTGGGGGCAAGGACCAACGGGATATCCCATCAAAGTGTATGATCTCAGTCTCAGTGTGTGTTTATAAAGTAGAAGGTCAACTGCTTGTTTTGGAAATCAAGTGCATTTAGAATCAATTTATGGCAAGGTATGGTTGTACTCACAAAATGAATAAGAAAAAACCAGGGACTTTTTTCTGCAGCGGCAGGGTTTTACACTGGAAGAATCTCTTGGACGTTGATCTCTAGAGTTTTAGCATTATAGATAAAACGCTTGAGGACAGTCTGAAACTGTGATCAGTGACTTGTTCGCGTGTGTACTTGATCCGGATGAGATCGCATTTTATAGAACGCACTGCCCAGTAAGCAACCTTTCAATTCTGACACAACAAGAAACACTTGGGAGGTTTCCAGATGTGTTTGCTTCCACTATGCTTCCACTGTTTTTGCGTCCTTTGCATACTGCAGGTATGCAGATCATGCCAATTCCTGGTCCGACTTGGCTGATGGCTTTGGCCACTGTTGCTTGTTGGACCTCGAAACTGAGGGAGATGAAGCACCAGCCGTGCCGGAGGCCTTGATGGAAGCAATACTGGCCTGTGGAGACCCTTGGATTACAGAAACTGGGTCAACTCTTGGTGGTCGTTTGATGGGACCGTTTTTCAGTCAGGGGGGCCCCTTTTGTTTTGGGTTGTGGCAGATGTTTGCTTGATTTATGTAGATTTGTTTGATATTTTGTGCATATTTGTGCATATTTTTGGACTTGAAAATACCAAAGGGCCCTGGACCTGAGGCAGTTCAAACAATTTATGTGCCACAGCTGCATGCAGTGCTTCTTTGGGAGACTGGCTGTGTGTCCTGTAGTGACTGCAATGTTGCCACGGATTAGTCGCTCCAATACTGCTCAGATGAGTTATAAGCCACCAAGCCGTTGTTTCCTATTTGAGTTGTCTGGAAGATCCACCGACATTTGGCACCAAGAGGAGGTAACCAATCTACAACCAAGAGTTGTCTTTTACAGCAGTGGTTCTTGCAAGTATATACATCATATATCATAAATATATACATATATAAATCTCTCCATTTGTTCTCATTTTTTATTGATGACTTTATTTTTGTTGTGTTACCTTCAATGAACAAACTGGCCGCCAACTTGACACACTCTTCTCGGCACGGAGACCTTGAGGTTCCACGAGAGTTGCCTGAAGCTTTAGTCACGCAGCTCTCAACGCATTTGGATGAGGCGAGCCCACCATGAAATGGCTGATTTTTTTCCTAGAAACTGCAACATTTCTTGAATGTTGGAACAAGATTTGAGTCAAAATGGATGGTTTCCTTTTGTTTCATATATCATTAATATATCCATAGTTGGTGATTTGAGGAGGGGGTTTTGGATTGGTTGATTTTTTTTGGTTTGAGAGGTTTGAAATCAGTGAGTCCCAAGGGAGGTATTTTCCATAGCATCAAAAAGGATCCAAATCTAATCCTACATGATACGTCGGTGAATCGGTGAATCCCCCAAGTGGCGGCCGAACCCTTGGTGTGTGTGGAAAACGGACCCCCCAGGAATCCAAAGGAATTTCAAAGATTCAATGGATCCAATCCCGGCCTCAAACTTGGCAAGGAATCCAAGGAATTTCAAAGATTCAATGGATCCAATCCCTCCAATTTTTTACTCGGCTTGCAGATGCTTCTACGGGTACAAGCACTGGAGGAATGGGAGGAAGCGCCAGGAGAGTAGAAGGTTTCACCGTTTCGCCGGTGAGGAGATACAGTAGGTTTCTTTCTTTTTTTTGATTCTTCATGATGTTCATCATGATGCATTTATGTAGAATTCATGTTGTTTGAAGGGTTAATTACCAGAGCCAGACGATCTCCTCATCGACGATCTGCATCTGCTGTCACCGTTGTCACCGGTCGCCAGCCCAAAAATCGGGCGGCGCGCGGATCGACCGGATCGCATGGCAAAGCACAAAACATGGCACCAGGTGACAAAAGGAGTGAAGGGTTACAGTTCAGTTTCACTTCTTAAGATACCATAACCTGGTACATGGGGCCTGTTTAAAAACCACATTTGCTTGTGCGCAATAGGGTCTTCGGACATTTTTTTCCAATGTTTCTTGGGCAGCTCTCCCTGGAGGATACTAGCACATACTCATAGATACTCTAAGTTTGTCTCCTGATGCTGGTCGATATCATTTGGAAATTTGGAATATACAGTTAGCAATACTCATCTTATTGGGAAATGCACTTGTAGAATATGCCGTTTAGTGTATAGATATATACATCCCTTGATATACCGAATCCTCCGGAAATTGTCCAGCTCTTCAGCCCCCGCAGGAAGACGTCATGATGCAGGCAGGATCAAGGGCTTCACCGAATGTCGAGGAACAACAAAAAATCAAGTACCCACCTCCCAGAAACTAACAGTTCGCCATTATTCTCATTTTTTGTTGGTGTGTTTGCTTTTTACTAAGTCAAATCCCTCCTATTCCAAAGGCAAACAGGTTTTGTGGATCTGCTTTTGTTATCAACAGTGTCTGCAACTTCGGCAACGAGGCAAGTCGTCAAACGTTGCAGGCGCAGTCAGGCCTGAGGTTTCCTAAAATGCTTCGCCAGGGGCAAAAGCTGTATCTTGTGAGTGAGCATCTCCTCGTTGAGAAATGAACATCCAAGATACAATTTCTTTGCATAGTTGCCAAGGGACAGATGTACAGAAATATCTATATCTATATAATATCTATTCCCCATTTTTTGATTCTGGGTTCTCCTTCCTCTCTGGACACTGGACGTGCGCTACATCTGGGAAGATTGTTAGCAGGTGAGGGGTCCTTTAATATTCCCTTGTTGTTTTCTTAGGTTCCCTTCACCATGACTCATTCACCAAACAAACTGAATTGTTTGGTCATTTAAACACGGGATTCCCATGCAAAAAAAAACCATAATTTCAGTAGATGAGGTCCTTGGTCTCGATGGCCTGTCCGGTGTCCTGTATAGGCAAAAGACAAAGTTGTCTCTCATTTCACAACTTTGAAGCCGTACCTGTAGGGAGAGCAATTTTCAGATATCGTCTCTTTTGGTTCCCCCCCATACCAACTGCAGCATTTGAGTCAACCTGCGAAATTTTAGATAGAATATGATGATTGTTGCGAGTGGTTGCTGTTCTACATTTGGCTAGTGGGGCTACTTTGAAAGTAGATGCTGCGAGTAGCTAGTGTTTTACAGTTTTACTTTAGCATGTTGTTCAGGCTCGAGGAGCAAACAAGCCTAGTTGCGAGAAACATAGTTCCGAGAAGGTGAAACAAGGAGTGAGATGTACAAATGCTCAGCCGAAAGGAAGCAATTGGGAAAGCTTAAGGCTTCACATGGAGCTAAGTCCCTAGAAAAGATGAGAGATCACTTGGTTGAAAGGGTATTTCTTTGAGGGTGATTGCAGTTTAGTATGTAGTCGTGCAGACAGGGCCACACTTGATCTTGGCGAAAAACTTGCATCATCAGTTGGAGACATGTGTCTACATTTAAAACTGTCCTGGCATTTCACTCCCAACTTCAAAAGAAACTCCTCAAGACATATGTATGTACGTATATTTATTTATGTAGATACATATATATATATATACGAGCATCCGACCATCAGAGTAGTAGGAAATGGTCTTGAACTTTGAAGCCGCTACCCAACCATCAGGGACCCCCCCCAGTTTCGTGACGGCAGTACTCTCAAACAAATTTTGGTCCGCATCTCATTTGTATGCATACCGTTGAGTCATGATTAGTCTTCTGTCATCATTATCATTGATCATTTGCTGCGATGTTTCTTCATGTGATCGTCGTCCAGACTCCACACTCACGTGCGAAAGCAGTGCGACTGATGTGCCGGAGCTGCAACCAATTGTGCCCGAAGAGAGACTTCCGGATGACTCTGGTATCAGGTGATATGGACTGAAATACGGATGAACGGTACAATCTCACTTCGACCATTCGCGTTGGGATGGTGAGTGCAGCGTCTGTGGGCTGTTTGCAACGCCTATTCTAGGGAACATTGAGGTCTCCTCCTCCCAGTTAGGATTGCGATCGCTGGGCTCCGAAGCAGATGATCCTCCCACCCGATTCCACCAAGAGACAGCGCCCTTGGTCCGGCTAGTTGCCAATGATGTGTTCAAGTGTCCAGCTGGCAGCGCAATTTCATGATGCCTTGTCTGAAGCTCAATTTTGCCATGTCCTGTTCTGAATATGCCATGAGTCTTCTTTTCAGGCAACCTGGAAGTGTGGAAGAAAATCTTCGTTGGGAAAGAATTTTCCTTTGTTCGCGAGCATCGCCTGGAACGTTTGCTTTTGTTCAGGATCGTTTGGTTTGGGTTTCCTCGCGCGAGCTGTTTCTACCCACATTCCAAGTGATTCGTTGCATGTTTCATTGCTGCCGCCGCCAATACAACGATTTTTCGTTTATGTTCGAACTTCATGTGGACAAGCTTGTATTGCAAGTAGCTTCATGTTTGTACAGTGTAATTACATTTAGCGGGCGGTGTTTCTTTGTTTTGTTGGTGCGAGCACCAGCTTGGCTTGCAAATGCTGATGCTCTGTGAACATACAATCAAAATCCACGTCCAGGCGTTTATTTGGTCGTGGGGTTTGTGTCAGGGATTGTTTGCTGTAACCTTGTTGGTTTCAGTTTTACTTTGAAGCTGGTCTGAATGATTTGTGTTTCCGGGCAAATTTCGCTGGCCCCTGGCAAACTACAAAGACGTCATGAGACCTGAGTGTACAGGTGGTTCATGATCCTCGGAAAAATGCTTCGTATACCTTAGTTTGGCGAATCATCACCATGTTGAACAGCATGACCCCCAAAATGGCATGTTGATCAAGTTTTCAATGAGAATTCGACTTCGGCGAAACAGACCCTGAAACAGACCCCGAAAAAGACCTCCGAAAAAGACCCCGATCGCTTTTTGTCCGTCGGCGCCCATGCAACCAGGTGCAGGCGAGAGATCCCCTGGCAGCAGCGTTTGCAGTTGGGAAAACCCAGCAAACATTAAAACATAAAATCCAGGGATGGTTCCGCATTGTCGTTGTGTTCTGTGCTGAGACCGGCTGCCGCTGGCGTTGCGAAACTCGCCGCCCGCGATTCGCAACTCAGATGCTTTTATTTTAAATGCACGTGCACATTGCTTGGCATTACAAATGATATTCTTCAGTTCTCCTCCACAAGGGTCAGATGATTTTTGCAAGGTTTTAAGAAAGCAATTAGTCACACAGCGCAATTGTGGCAACCATGCAAGTTGTAAAGAACCAAGAAACACAACCAGATGCTCTTTTTACCGGGGGGGAAGAAACAAAAACTAGGGAGAATCAGAATCACCCAGATGCTTTTTTCTGGGGTGAAAAAAAGCATCTAAGGAAAATCACCTAGATCTATTTTGGCAGACACAAAATCAACTAGAAAACATCACCCAAATGCATTTTTCTGGTGATGAAAAAGCATCTAGGGAAAATCGTCCAGATGCATTCATTTTCTGGCGGTGAAGAAAAGCATCTAGGAAAATTCACCCAGATGCATTTTTTAGGAAGTTAAAAAGTGCATCTAGGTTGAATCGCCGCCCAAGTGACTTTCCTGGGTTTGGAAATGCATCTGGTTGGTCCAAATCCAAGGTTTTCAGACAGCAAATAGTCAGACAGTTCAATAATCAGTCAGTTGTTCTCGATCAGAGGATGACCTACAAGCTATCTACCATCCAAATGCGTCTTTAGAGGTTGGTGCCTAGATGTACAAACGCATTCAAGTTGGCAGATGCTGGTAAATGTTCACGCGCCAGATTCACATTCAGAGGCGACGCAAATTCCCCGTGCTGAGAAACCTTCTTGTATCTACCATCTGGATGTTTGTTTGATGGAACAAAATGCATTTGGGCCGGGACCAAAACCTGGTTATTTGCTGTATATTCGGGATTTCGAAGTAGCATGACCCTTTAGCATGTATGGTTCTTTTGGGTGCTTTTTCATATTTCGAGTAAAAGCATCTACACCATCAACACTTGAAGAAATTCATTCCTTGCGGGTTTTTTTCGCCCGGCATCTGGGCGATTTTCCCTTTTCGCTCTAGAAAATGTGTTTGGGTGATGTTCCCTAGATGTTTTTTTTTCTCACCGCCAGAAAATGCAGCTGGGCGATTTTCCCTAGATGCTTTTTTCACCACCAGAAAAATGCATTTGGGTGATGTTTTCTAGTTGTTTTTGTGTCTGCCAAAATATATCTAGGTGATTTTCCTTAGATGCTTTTTTCACCCCAGAAAAAAGCATCTGGGTGATTCTGATTCTCCCTAGTTTTTTTCCCCTCCCCGGTAAAAAGAGCATCTGGTTGTGTTTATTGGTTCGGTACAACTTGTATGGTTGCCACACTTGAACTGTGTGATTATTTGCTTTTTTAAAACCTTGCAGAAGGCATCTGACCCGAGTGGGAAAGAAATGAAGAAGATCATTCGTGCACGTGCAGTTAGAATAACAACATCCGAACTCTGAGTTGCACATAGCGGGTGCCGAGTTTCGCACTGTCACCCTCACGGACTTGCATCCAACCCATGCCAATCAGTTGATCAATAAGGTCCATGACTGGAAGTAACATGACCCTTTAGCACATATGGTTCTTTCGGATGCTTTTTCCTACCTGGAGAAAAAGCATCTACACCATCAGCACTTGATGAAACTCACTTTGGTCCCTTGCGTTGCGGGTCTGCGTTGGGAACGCAGCGTTGCGCGTTGCGCGTTGCGGCGGGTCTAAGGTTCTGTGTGCTTGGTTTGGGAGGAGAAACGCATACGGGATCAGATATGCGAAATGGATCTACGTCGAACAGTGGTATTGAATGATTGGATAGAAGTGGTTGTTTTTCTTTTTTGGAACAACTTGGTCGGATTTTTCAAAATGATGTGCATTAACTGAGAGTAGCTGGGGTTGGAAGCATCATAAATCATATGTTTTGTTTTTGGCAGCGTCAAAAAAACAAAATTCACAGCCAACCTGGCACAAGAAAGAAAGAAAAAAAAAACAAAACAAACAACCAATGAACAAATAAACTAACAGACAAACGAGCAAGCAAACAAGCAAACAAGCAAACAAACAAAGGAACAAAGGAACAAAGGAACAAACAACCAAACAAACAAACAAACAAACAAAGGAACAAACAAACAAAGGAACAAACAAACAAAGGAACAAAGGAACAAAGGAACAAAGGACCAAAGAAACAAAAAACAAAGAAACAAAGAAACAAACAAACAAAGAAACAAAGAAACAAAGAAACAAAGACACACAGAAACAAACCAACAAACCAACAAACCAACAAACAAACAAACAAACAGACAAACAAACAAACAAACGAAAAAACGATCAAACGAACAATATTTAATTATGTTGGATTTACCGAATTGGAAAACACAAATGGGCATACATAAACCCGCTAAACAGGATCTAGTTGTTTATGGATGCATTTTTACCACCAAACCATCATTCCAATCAATCTCTCATGTAGTCACCAACTGTGATTTGAGCGTGGTTGTTTGAAATTTGCGCCAAATGGTTTCAGACGAAATGGGTTTTTTGGGTAGGGAACATGCTTTGCCAACGAGCACGGACTACCACTGGTTTTTGATGTTTTTTGTCGCAGGGAGAAAAGGCTGGAAAACCACGGTTTGTTTTCCACACGGAATGCATGTGCCATTTTTCGTTGCGTTGTTCAAGCCGCTAGTTCCAAATTGGATCCAGGAAAGATGTGCACCAGCCATGCAAATCTTGTTTAAACCACTGTTTTAGTTCCTTTGATCCACCTGCCTGGTAAGTAAATCTACGCATGGATTGGTTGGGCAAGTGAGTCCTTAAGGGACTGGGGTAGCCTCCAGGCAAGGAATCGATTTCACTGTACCACATAGGATGTTTCCCATCCATTTGTTTCACAGTGACTAAAGGCAAGATGATTTGGCACCAAAACATTCACACTATATAGGTTTAAGGATCGCCAAATCGAAGTCTCTCATGGTTGCCACCACTGAGGTTCGGTATTTGATCTACAGATTGATGCCGACACAACCACAAGATGAATTTATCCGATGATTTTGGATGTCAGTCCAGGGTATTTTATTCACAACTGTGTTTTGTTTCGTTGGGAATCTGACATGGTCACAGATCAAACAGTTTAAACCTGCCTAGATTATACCAAGGCGTCACTGAAATTGCCAGACTGTTTTGCCTCAGGTTACAGCAGTTCAGAAGCAGGTGGGGATGGTGTGAAACATCTCCAAGCAGTTGGGTTTGGGAGTAATAAAAGGATTTGTTGGAGATTCATGAGTATCAAAATCATTTCTGATTTTTGATATTTGATATATGATATATAATTTACGTATAGATAGCGAAGGTACACAAATATACATGTTCACTTAAAAGTCATAACTCAGCATGCGAGCATCGCACCAGATCAACCGTTACGGACCACTGCCTGAATTTGTACCTCACTGGTGACCGTAAGGGAACCGAGTGCAGGTTTGACGTTAAATCGGGTTTTATAATAGGTGGCCTCAAAGGGCAAAACCGTGTGGTTACCACAATCCCCTTGGTGTTTCACCTGTTTTTTTCTGGCGTGTGAGGTTGCGTGTGTATATTTTGAAGGGGTTTGGTTGAGAACAGTTGCTCAACACAAACGTAAACAT
Organism: Breviolum minutum Mf 1.05b.01; assembly: GCA_000507305.1. Classification (NCBI taxonomy): domain Eukaryota; class Dinophyceae; order Suessiales; family Symbiodiniaceae; genus Breviolum; species Breviolum minutum. The sequence continues at coordinate 76,846 of DF240854.1, forward strand.
GATTTATGGCACCTAGACAGGAACACATTTGAGCTACTGTCAAGTACTTTGCCATTCTAATTTGTTTAGATTGACTAAGGCTTACTCCACGTAGTACATAGCGAAGAAATATACATACCATGCACCTTACATATGCATACATACACCATACACCAATGATATGTTCATCAGGCAACTGACCAACACCTCCTGTCAGGTGAAGGTGAAGATGGCGAAAAGAACCTACAGCCAAGGCTGAAGACCTGGAAATTACCAGCTTTGAAGGGACTGAAATTGATTCCAAAATTAGAGATCAAGAAATTTTGCTACATATATATATATATAGATATATATATATATAGATATATATATATTTACATATATGCTATATTCCAGAAAATGATTTTAAAAGAACCTATTTGCTCTTGATACAGGCTTGCAGGTGCCACAGATTTAAGACATCTGGAATTGCAACTGGCCCCTTCACTCAAATCCCGAACAACGAAAGCTGGAGGTAATGAGTTGGGACCCCCGGTAGTATATGCCATTCATGGACAACATGTTAGACAATTGGTAGCAATAGCAATGGATCAGTAAAATACAGTCTCAATCATAGAAACAAACATACTGTGAGATGCCAACAGGGATGACATTTCGAAATCAAACCAAGGTTTTTCAGTGGGTTTTTTGTTGAACACCTGTCACCTCAACAGACCTGACACCGTGGATGTCTACAGTCTACCTTGTAAGATACACCACTTGGCTCACTGACGAGCGGACGTCCGCTAAGGGGCAATCCAGAGCCTTCAGCGGTGCCATTGCCACGCTGGGTGGAGGTGACCGGATTGGGCTGCAAACAAACTGCAATTCTTGGGGTAGAATTCATGACGTTGGCAATTTTGCCTTATGAACAAACCATTGCAGCTGGAAGACTTTGTTTGGGGATGCCTTTTTTGGGCTATGTTTGTTGGAACAGAGATCAGTTGAACCAGTTGAACGCAGCGTGTGGTAGTTTAGTACCAACTCGTAAGCATCCTTGGAAGGTTCCGGTCTCAGTCTACATCCAACTCCTTTGGGTGATACCCGATACGCCTCGTCCTACCAGGAAAGTTCTGTGCACCTTGCGCCAGCGCAAAATACAGAGCTTGGGTAGCTTTGTCCGCAGATGGTTCAGCATGAGAATGCAAATCTTCAAGTCGCTTTGTAGTAGCCTGATAAATCTACTTTCACTGACCTCAACTGCCAGACGGATTGAAATAAGAACCGGTTGGCCTGATTATTTGAGGTCTTGTCTCTTTGAGAGGAAATATGTATTAAAATTATAAAACTTATCTACATTAAATCATAGATTTATACATATTTTTATTTTTTTTATCATTCCTGAATTCGGTGATCCCAGAGAGCTGACAGAGAATGAGAAGGCTCAGTGACCCCTTCAAGGGAGTCGTCAAGCCTTAAGATGCATAAATTTCATGAGACTGGGAAACACCGGAAACACCCTAGTGATGCTAGTTTGTATTCTGGGGAGAAAGTGATCGCAAGAAGGGTATTTGTTTGAGACTTTGGATTTTACATCAATCCAGTTGACATGAGCATGGAATTGACTTTAAATCAAGTCTATTGTTTGGTGACTGCAAATCATTACTTCACTTTCATGTTGAATCCCTCCCACATCAACTTATTCAACTTTTACTTGTACTGAGGAGTCCTTTTCTCTTCCCTGATTCGCTGCAATCGTCTCCGCTCCCAGATGTGTGCCTTGGTGGCATGTCCAGATGTACACGGTGAAACAACCCCGACCACGGCAAACTACCAAAAATCCATGTTAGATTTTCACGGGGCTGATAGTCCAAGAAGATTAGATTTGCTTGATTATGCCACCAAATGAATGTCACATCTCACATGTTGTGTTTCAATAAGGTGACCCGGACATCCAACCATAGTTGGTATCATATACTGTAATGAATACATAGACATATCATATCGTGAAATATGCCTTTTTGGATTTCTTATATGAAAATCCCATGACATATTTAACCGCCTCCCTATACCTTCCGTGTGATGACATCATACTTTTTCCTTGGCCAGGGAGACTACGACTCTTGGAGCTCGGACCTTTGACTTCTCTGAACTTCGAGTCAAGGTGCTTCGATTCGTCCGTGGTGACACGTTTGACTAAGGGCACTTCCTTTTTGTGACGGGACTCTTTTTGTGTTTTTTTTTGAATATTTTGTTGGGACATATCTCACCTTGCACATCGTTGCATCATGTTGATTTATGAATGTTGGGGAAAAATATAATATATCAGACTGTGAGTGGATACACATATTTAGTGATTCTTGTCCCATAATTCTAGCAAGGGGATTTGTTGGCTTTCATTGGATTGTGAATCTGTTGTGATTCACCACCACACATGCAGTGCAGTAAATCATTTTTGATACTGTGAGTACATCTCAGAGCATTTCCCTGGCCCATGTTTGTGTCCTTTTTTTCTGTGTTATTGTGCTGCATCTACCATTTATACTGTATATGATTCAGAAATCCTCAGTTGAAATCTCCTTAAGTTTCAGATATGGGATAGGTAAATGTACAATTTGAGCTTTTTTTACCCCGATATGATATTACTGAGCAATTCCTGAACAAGACATTATCTGACAATTTTTAGGATAAATGCATTCTGAATGAAGTTTATCACAACACGTGTTTTACCATTTCATACACGTCAAGACCAGCGTGTTTCTGGGTCACCGAAGTCGACAGGCTGAAAACATCGTATCAACGAGATGAAGGATGAAGCAGTGACAAATTCTGGGTCATTCAACCATCCCAGCTTGGCAAAAGACACTGAAATATGCAATACCTAGAAACCCTTAGATTTATCTCTTTGTATGTCGTTCTGTTTGTTTAGTGTGAAGGATCAAATACAGCTGGGAGCCTATGGCTTGCTAACCCCAAACAGATTCCTACAAAGGTTGCCAAACAGATGTTTTTGAGGCCAATCCTGAAAGGTTTAGATTGAATTGACAATTCTCTGGAATCCGGCAGCCGTGCTGGCAATAACTGAAGGTGTATGAGTTCATCCCGAAACTAGTAAAGCCGTTTGTTATCAATCTAAGCATTTGTAAACTCCCCTCAAGTGGACTTGATAGATATAATTTGAACCTGATACCAGCCAAGACTTTCAGGTTGGTAAAAAAAAAAACTTGAAAAACAGGAAGACTTGATCGGACACCAACCACACAAGAATAATGGGTATCCATTGCCTTATATAGTTTACTCTAAGTTCCTCGAAGTAGGGGTGACTTGCCGAAACACTGCTTCGTTGCAAATAATGCAGTGCCACGCAGCTGATGTGGCATACCATGAGTTTTTTGGCATGCGACAGCCCTCACAGATGCTGCTTGTTGTTGAGAGTACCTTGGAAAATACATCATGGCAAACTAAGAGTTGGGAAATACATAGGATTGAATAGGCGGAGGCCCTTCACCGGAAGGTCAGAAACCCACATGTGTTTCGCATAAAAAGGAACTTTTGCTGCTGCATGTCACATGCAATTTAGAGCTTTGCGTTCACAACCCTTGTGTTTCAGTAGTCCATCTGTGGCTAGTGGCTGTCGCATGAACTTTGCCAATGCTTGCAAGTGTGTTGTGTGTAGTGTTCCGTTTGACCAAAGCAAAGCACGCTCGGTCCTGGGTGGAAACGTCGAAGCTGCCCACACCCAGAACGCAAAAAGTTGGGTGAAGCCACGTGACATTGGGGGATCAACTTGGTTCAATTCTCTTAAATGTTTATGGTTCTGCGAATATAGTGAGACAGAGTGGTACTCAGACAATTCTTTTGATTTAGAAGGAAACATGACTGTCAGATCTGATCCAAAGTCTTTGAATATTCGTCCTTGTATTAGTGAGGATCATCGACAATCTGAATTCAACTTCTGACCGTGCGGCCAAAGTAGTGAAGCTCACATGTTCCCAAACATGTTTTAAAACAAGACAACTGCCTGCAATAAACAACTGCATGCGGCATGTACCAATATATTTACTGTACCCTTGTTGACCTCGAATCAGCCACATGGACCAATCTAGGCAAATATCACATGATGATTTTTTTGGCTGATTTGGATGTGGCCCATCTGGAGCATTTCATGCATAAGGTTACAGGTTGAATATAGACCTAAAATATATTCACCTACAATATATAGAAGATACCATATACTTTACTATAGATGAAGCCGTTGGTTGGGGTTCGGTAGTGTTGTTTTTCTTTCTAAGTTTTCAGAATTTCATACGCGGGTGAACTCCTCTCATTGCATTGGGGAAACCGTTTGTGGGGCCGGCCCAAGAGCTTGTGGCTTTGCTTGGTCTGCGGCTTTGTTTGGAGACGTGACGGCATTCAAAAAGGTTGAAATTTGTGGACGCCCTGCTTGGTGGCTCAGCGCGTGCTTATCTATTGATGTATATGTAGGTAAGTAGAACATAGAAACATTGTTGTTTAAATACTGTATGGTGTTCGATTTTGGGTATGATGACGGGGTCCAAACAATTTTAAATTGGTTTCTGGAAGACTACACTAACTCTGTTGATGTCACCCTTAGATTGGACAGATCTGCTCAAAAGGTTCTTCTCAATATGATTTCTGTGACATTTCCTCAATTCACAAAAGCATTTTTGGAGAAACTATGGGGATGGCTAAGGCATCGACCCCTTGCTTTTTCATCTCCGAGTTTGGCGTTTGGCTTGGCACTTTGCCTGACCTGGCACCCTTGGCTCAGCTTAGCAATTCGGATGAAGTGTGTTCGAAAACATGTAGAAAAACATGGTGTGAAAATTGCCATGTTTGGGGGGTTAAGCTGTTTGATGAATCACCCAACCATTGATAGTTCTCTGGAACTCAAGCGCAATTTCCATGAGCCTGAGAGTGCTATCATCAAAGTCAGTGGATAGTTGTTGCATAAATATGGCCAAGCGCAAGCATCATTTATACATAGAGTTTTTGCAACAAACATAGTCGAAACGGTGTTTGGTTATTTATCCCAAATGCGATTTTTTAAATGTGTACACCGAGACCTTTGAACTGAAAAGTTTAGTTTCGTAAACAATAGGTTGGGGGTTGACAGTCAGACAACTTCATGACACGATCGAGTCTCAATCGCTACTTTGTAGTTCGCATAGATCCTGCCTGCCATTGTTCTTTGATTCCGTGTGGCGGCCCAGTTTATAGCAGCAATAATGTTCTGCCTGCTCTTGTCTGTTTTTGTCGTGCATCACATAAACACCTCACTCCAACTACTGCTACAGTCTACAGGGGGAATCCTCGTCATTTAAGGATTGTCCCGTTGGGAAGGTGTTTTTATGGTTGAACAGATACGCTGTCAACATGTCCTCTTACTATAGTGATCTATATATAGTGAGAGTGTCAACTATTGTGAGTTGTTGCCCGTCGCTATATCAGTCACCAGTGTCGCAATAATTTTTGGGGGTACCCCGGCCCAACCCAACACTTTTGGACGTTTTCACACTAACATCGGTTTGCGAGTTGTTTGATATATTATGTAGTGATATATATGGTAGTCAGCCCCATAGATATAGCAACAGGTAGTACTGTATAGGCTCAGTTTGGGAAGGGTAACTATCAAATTGATTCAACTGCCCTTCAAGGGACTTTTTAGCGATTCTAGCAATGTCCTGAAATTGACTTTTTCTGGGAACCTGAGAATGGGGCAAACAAAGACCTGCCAGAATTCCTGTTGGAAAATTTATGTGCATACTTCTTAGATTTATACGGGAATATATGTAAATACATTCACTAAAGATTTTTACATATATATATATATAAATATATCATACATATTTCACAATATTCGTATATATGCATACACGCTATGCTTGGTCGATGATGTTTTAAAGCATCCGTAACCAGATTTGCTTACTTACATACAGATGATTCTTGGATAAGTTGCAGTAGCCGGATGGAATAGACTTTGACATATTGTGAAATGCGAAGTAATTAATTACTTTCTATGACAACATATTGCAATGGCTCTAGCATCCACCACTTCATCTATTATCAGCAACAGGGCAGTGACGTCAGGTGAAACTTAAATGAACATCCTGTCTACTTTCATCACGATGTTGGCATTTCTTGGGTTTCCAGTTTGATACATGGTACACTGCGATTTGGCCAAAATGTATGGCAAATGATAAATGAAAAGTACTGGTACTACTCTCACTATGGATTTACTATTTCGTCCTCACCAAAAATTCAGCCTCTTAATTATTTCTGCAACACTTGAAACAAGACCATTGGTGCGTGATGTATGCAAAACTCAGATCTCAGATCAATCACACATTTCCTTTTAGCGCGTTTGATAGAAACGCCTGTGACCTGCAGTACATCAAGCCAATTTTTTTTTAGCAAATTGAACCAACTTCAGCCTGTTTTGCTCTTCCAGAGTTCTTGTCTCAGGTCCTTCAAAATGGGCAGGCAAGGCAATGGATGTAATGTTTGGGATGAACTTTAGGGCCGTAAGACACGCCTAGCTCAAGCTGGTTGTACGCTGATTTCTATGCCAACTATATTTATATGGTCTTATGATGTCTTATGGGTGGTTCACTTCTTGCCAGTTCACCCAGGTGGCAGTGCCAACGAGTTTTGATCCGCAACATAACTTGAAGTGTCAGGTAAAGGTGAATATTATATATTATATATATCCTGTTAACCCATTCCAAAGTGCATAGAAGATCCCGTAACTTTACTTTGGGCACCTTGTTGTGTCATTTCCCATTTGTAGGGATAGTGAGCATTTTCATTATTTTTTTGTTGCCTTTAGACACGACATGAAGAACCTTTGGTTCAAGTGACTGGGATCATGAGCTTAACTGCCCTGCCGTCGTTAGTCTATATCTTGGTGCCCAATAATTGACAGTATGAAGGAGTGCCAATGTTTCCTTCCAGAAACACCCATTTCTAGGATACTTCCAGTTGATGTTTGTTTCACCTCTCGTAACACAGAAGATATACGGCCTCAAGGTTTAAGACCTCGCCCCTGAAAACATGACCGGGCCCCAAAAAGGAAAGCAGTCTTTGCAACCATTCATTTCCGGGGGCGAGGTGTTAAATTTTGGGTGTGCGTACTGTCTATAATATGTATATATATATATTCTGTTTGATATTAATTACTTATATATGTACGTACATATTATATGTATATATATATATATATATTGAATAAACAGCTGTAGATTTTAGCACGACTCTTGTTTGAACCATAGGTTTTTTTTGGGTGGGGATGGCCACCATCTACATCCAATCTACATCCCTGATTCATCAGGAGCCGAAGTCGTCGGCGCAGCCGCCGGAGGACTTCCAGGCGGTCGTTTTCGGTGGCTTGCCGGTAGAGCCGGTAGTGGGTCGCCGTGGTGCAGAAGTGAAATTTTAGGGAAAAGATGTTGGGATGTTTCACCCGCCTCTTTTTTGGGACAACCTATTTTTTTTGGGGGACTAAGATTAATAGATCAATCAAAACCTGTTTTTTGGGCGAAGTCATTGGGGCCAAAGCGAAGATTTCAGTACTTTTGCAACAGATGGGTGCTGGAACAGGATGATTGTTTCAGCTTCAGCAGCTTGATAACCTTGGCTGAAGCATGATATTGGGGGAAACCGATGTCATGCCGATGTGGGCGGTAAAGGCGTGTGTAAAGGAATGCATTCTGCATTCATTTAGTGGTTGGTATCTTTACCCACATGAAGAAGTCATGTACCAGCGACGAATGATGAGTGCATGGTTATGAGTATTATATGTGCTTAATGTTCTGTATATGAACATCAGACTCAGCTTGGTCATTTTGTTTATGATACATGTGAGAGAACGAGAGTGTGCATGTATATACATATACACAGATATGCACATGAAATTAATATAGATGGTATCATCCATGAGTTTGTAGTGACACGTGGTGACATCACGCGTCGATGTTGACTTACCTTTGCCGGGTGGTTTGAGAAGACTCGTGATAAGTGATTACGGAATGGATGATGAATGTGAATACGACCCACAATGATGTGTTGTTTCAGGTTTGGTGTATATGATTTTATATCAAATTGGAGACTTCCTTTTGTTATCCAAATATCCAAAATTCCTGATACCGCAATCTTCAAAAAACGTCCAGATGTTCCGTTTGACACGACGTGATGCTGCTAGGGGACATCGTACTGAGTTACGTGAGATTTCTGAAGGTGCCTTGGCCGAAATGGGAAGATGGTGCAGGAATGATGGGGAGACTGAACAAAATCTGATGGGTGACAAAAAGACAAGACACATGGGGTTTGATCTATACTCTTGACGTTTATTTTGTTACTGCATCTTTTCTAAGGGTCGAGTTTTAGTGTCCGTTTTTGTTTGTTTGTTTTTCCCGGCATGCGACTAGATGGTGTGTTAATTTGTGTTGTATGGTTCTAGCAGTGTCTCTTTGCACAAGATGTTGTGTTACAATGTATGAAGTCGTGAGTTGGAAACGGAACACCGAGTCTTTGATGACTTGCTTCTTTCTTGTGAACATATTGTGATGAATATTGAGGAACAGACAGATGCTGTTTTTAGTTTAGTTGATATTTCTAATAGGAATCCTGGCGCAACTGGTCAAAACTGTCTTCCTTGGACCCTAGAATAGGGTCAATGCCACAAGCCCTGGGCCCGAAACTTTCTCAACCACTCATACCTGTTGACATCTCAAAGCTGACACTCAGAAACGCTTGAGATGATATCAGTTCATTCTATATGCTGACATGGGATGGATAATTGCCCTGTTGAAGGCCAAGGATTCAGCATTTCAAATTCTAAGATTCTTGTGAAAGCATTTCTCTCACATCGACATCAAGTTCAAGTCGTCAGATCAAATTATGACTTCATGAGACCTCACTCCCAAAGAGTGGACATGTGAAATTCATTTGGGGATTTCTTTCACTTCTTTGAAACTGCCGGTTGGCCCCAAATTTCAGATCTCTGAAGGATCATTTGGTCACGTTAGCTACTTGTTTCGGAGTTAAGTCTGATGGATATTTCAGGTATGCAACCGAGGTATTGAGTGAATGAGAAACAGGGGATTTACGCATTCGCTTTTTTAGGAAACCACAACAGGTACACTCCTAACCTCTTTGATCTTCTTGGTGTGGCCGCATTCTTCAGCAAATTGGAGTGGTGCTATTTTGCATGTGATTTCACAATATTCACAATGATTTTGAAATGGTAAGATTGAATCAGTGCAGAAAGGAAAGCTTATGTGAAGATTAGATTCCTTACCATGACCACCCATATGATCCTTCAAATTATCAAGCTCTCCTGAAGGGAGCTGCATCTAAGGAAATCACTTCAAATTCTTTCGCTTTCCAGGAAAAATCCAAGGGATGATCCAATGTTTAAGAGATAAGCTAATAGCTACCATATCATGTTCTGTTTGTTTTTGTTGTCAATATATAGAAACAACAAGCTCACGATTGATGAAATTTCCAGACGGCACATATCAGCAACATGCTATTACCATGTTTTGCTTCCATCTTTAGTTGCCTTTCGGCACCACAGGTGCCGACGGTGAAGTGCCGTCGCTTGGAGACTGTTGATGCCGGTTTGGGGCGTGGGGTGGGAGACACGTGAAGAGGATGTCTTGCTGAAACTGATCTACACAATCACGTGTGCAGCTTGGGGTGTATAGATATGTCCATCAGCAGTTAGGTATATTTTCTTGTTGGAATCTTAGCAGCATCATGGCCCGATCATGGCCCCACTGGGAGGTTCCCCTCAAAGTTTTGTTGCTGTGTCCATCAACTGGTGGGGGCTTTCAACTTGATATTTGGAGTTGGTTATCTTTTTCTCGGGTTATTTCACCTGAGGGAAGAAATATTGAATGATTTTGATATATGGATGTTTCCGAAAATAGTGGAACCCCCAAATCATCCATTTTCATGGGGTTTTCCATTATTTTCACCATCCATTTTGGGGTACCCCTATTTTTGGAAACACCCATATACTTCCATAGAGGGATCATGGAACAGCAATCATTGACAAGCATGTTTGGGTGATGTTATCATTACCACACCCCACTTAGCAACATTAACAAACAAGGGATGTGATAGCAATCCAACATATCAAATGTAGGTCTTTGTTTTTGTCAGTGTATGATGTTTGCGTGGGATTTTGTGGGTCTATGTTGGCTTTTATGGGAGTAAAAGAAAGAAGGATTCTGCAAATGGGAGTTGGCGTATTACTAAAAACTAAAGAAATGAAACCATTGAAGTGAAACGAATGGAATGACATGAAATGAGATGAGATGAGATGAGATCGAATGAATGAATGAATGAATGAATGAATGAATGAATGAATGAATGAATGAATGAATGAAATGAATGAATGAATGAATGAATGAATGAATGAATGAATGAATGAATGAATGAATGAATGAATGAATGAATGAATGAATGAATGAATGAATGAATGAATGAATGAATGAATGAATGAATGAATGAATGAATGAATGAATGAATGAATGAAGGGGCGGACGAACGGATGATTGAATGAATGAAGCATATCCAAAGGCTATGTGGTTGTCCTTCGTGACATGATGCTGTAGTGAGGCTCAGGCTCTTTTTGTGATAGCTCCCTCTCATTGGCAGTTGAAATGTTACAAGTTGACCCCTGCAATCGTGATGTGACGCTGTGACTCGCAAGGGCGGTATGTTTGGCAAAATCTGCCTGAGTTTCAGGATGTTTGAAGTGCTGGTTGGGGAATGTCTCTCCCCAAAAATAGGGGCCGAAAATTTATATAGCTGTTTTCTAGGGCCTGTAAAGGCTTCTAAAGTGTTGTGGCATTTTGGAGGTTCATCATAGAAAAGACTCAGACAGATCCTTCAATATTTGGTGGTTGGTGATTGGGTGGTTCGTTTGCCCCTTAGTCAGTGACTCCAGGGTAAGTGAGGGTAAGTGAAATCGTTTGACAGGAACCAGGTCATCTTAGGTCCGTCAGCAAGAGACTGAGGTTTTCCATTGACCTTCTTCCAGGCTCGAGCAGGAGGGTCAACAAATTAGGTTGGTGACGCGAGAGCACGACAGTATGACGAAACCTCAGAATACAATGGAAATTTTAACCAAAGTGAGTACGTTACTCGATTCACATTTTGTGAGGATTTCCCATTTCCAACAATCAACCGGTTGTTTTTCTAGTCACAGCAGTATCGTGGTGCTGGTGATGGATCATTGTTAACCAAGTCAAGTGCGCAGACTAAATCCAGAAGGTCTATCTTATATCCTGTGCCTCACTCGACCTGTGAGGTTACTTAGATATTTCGGAAATCATGCAACATGACCGCATCCTTATTTATCAGCACCATCATCATCATCATCATCATCATCATCATCATCATCACCAGAATCAGATTTTATCACAATCTCATCATCGCAGCCACTAGGTGTCCATGATACCATTGTGTTTTCATGGAAGCCACCTACCCATCCAAACATCACAATTTGTGCTCAAATATAGTAGGCTTCCACCTCAGATGTTTGGTCATCAAACGTCTTACCCCGTCTCACCCCTGCTTGGTTTTTGTTCAACAAAACCTCCCCAAAAAATAACAGCCAAAGCCTCAGACCCCCTTTGCTCTCCCGTGGTCCTCCTCATCCTTCAGGTCGTCGTCAGGATCCTTATCCTACCTTTGACCTCCTCGTCTCTGAAGAGTCCAAAGAGGCGAAAAAAAGCGGATCTGGATTAGCTGAGATGAGACCAAGAGGTGCTGGTTGAGGTACAGGTACTACAATATAGATGATTTTGATGTAAAAGGAGAATGTGTAGCAGTATAGCAGGATCAATGTTTGTTGTGAAAATCAAAATGAAAGTGGAACTGATAGAAACAAGTAAAAACATCCACTTTCATTTTGTGTTTTTTTTTCTGCACTGCCATGTTTTATCCTTCCCCAACCACAGTGCGGTCCAATTAGGATCGATTTTTTTCCATGTCCAAACTTCTTCATGACCTGATTGTGGTCCACAGTGTCTAGGCAGTTCCTCATGTTTGCTCCAGACCTGGAGAGGCGTGGCAACAGTCAGCTTTGAAACTCATCCCGGACTTTTGATAAAATTTTGCTGTGAAAATTTCTTCAGGTTTTAGGCATCTATATCCATATAAATTCATACATTGTTTAGGGATGCTTTAGGGTGTGTTCATCGTTCATTCCCGAATTTTATATAACAATTACAAACAAGAAATCTCTTTTGAGATTGTGAGATTCGAAATATGAGTCCCTTCCTTTCAACAAACCATCTGACTCAATTTTTATGAAAACACATGAAAAAATCATCATTTCTATCCACTTCTGTCTTGTCCTTTGTAATTTTGTTACCAGGCTTATGTGATCCGAGTGACAAATTCATCGAGCCGGCACATTGCTTGTGCTTGGGTCCTTGGGGTATGGGAAACAGGGAGGATGTCATAAGAAATCATGGTTTATAATTTGGAAAATGAATGAACAGCAATGAAAAGCATATAGGGAAGCCCTCAGCAAATTGAATCCACAAGTTTTTTTGTTGGTGACACATTTGAACAAGCATCACATATCGTTATCTTCCGATGAATCACTGAAGAAACACCTCCAATTGTTGGGGCAGCGCATGGCAGCGCCAACTGTCCATCAACAACTGTCCCACTGGTTGACTGAAAGCACATTTGATTTTAAGGCGGTGACGGTGGATGGCGAAAATGCTTTATTGAGAGATGGTAGCTTAATCGTTTGGCACTCAGAGTCCCTGGTTGATGATTTGATGGCTTGCAATTTTCAGACAGCCTTTGAAGGGCTGAGCTTTTGTGAAAGAAGAGAGGGAATACTCTTAGTATCTCTTAGTGGTTTTAAAACATGTAACGTAGGGGCCCCACAGAAACAAACACAACAGTCTTCTAGATGACTTGTAGACTTATAGCGACCTCAGAGGAACTCACCCCAAGACGTATAATCAGTTTTGGTTGGGTGATTACCATCCCATCATCATGTTGAAATTTTATTTCATAGTTTCATACATTTATATCAATCCATACATTAAACATAATATAGTCACTCTGTTGACTCTACATTTACATTTACATATTATATATTTATATATATACATCTCTACATATCATTTAGGTTATGATAGGTATATGTATACATGATATATATATACATACCTGTGAATGATTATGAAGACGTACCAATGGAGGTCGCTCCGCGAGACGCTCGGGAGCTGCAAGGTGCCAGGGGGGGATCAGATGAGGAGAAAATTAGACGCCTGGAAAACGAGATTCCTATTGAAAACCCATCATTTTTAGGGTCCGTGTTAGTTTTGGGGCCTCTATAATGAAGGGAAACATCTAAGAAGATGATCATTGAAAATTCAACATAATTCAATCCCTCCCTGGTTCATTCAGCTTAGATCTGTATTGCAGCTATATATTTGTCAAATGCGTATATGGTGTATCACCATCCAGCTTTTGATGTTGAACCATTGATTGCAGTATTTGAGCATCTTGACTGGTGTAAGATTTTGTCCACCAACTGTTTAACGATACTGGGGTATCCCGATGCCTCAATGCCAGTCATATGAATCATTTGTTTGTTCGGATCGCTGATATTTTTTTTCTTTCAACTGCTGCTAGCACGACTATGTGGGACTGGGATACAACCAAATGAAATTAACGTTTCTCTAACTTGTGTGCAATGAGGTTGCTTTAAAAAAATGTCAGAGTTTTTGGGCAACTAATACGTAATCCAATCAGAGTCATATTTGTGTCTTAAGTCTGTGTGGCATTTCAAAGATGTATTTCCCAGACACATCAGAGTTGCCAGACATGATGGCTTCGAGTTGAACGATACATGAGACACAAAGGTCAAGTCATACATTCATATTAGATATCTAGATTTACCCATGTATTTTTATTTGATATATGTGTATATAGATGCCTTCTCCAATTTCAGAAAGAAACCAGTTTTTTGGGAACAACCATGGGGCTCATGTTGAATCTGCATGTGTTGATTTAGCTGCGCCAGGCTATTTGGTATCGAAGAACTTTGTGGGAAAAGAATACGTCAAGGTTCTACACCTGGTGACCTTGTCTTGGGATGTTTTTTGCACCCGTTGATAACCATGGGATGCCAATGGCAGGGTGTTGTTTGAGGCGAGTTATAGTTGTAAGTACCCTCCAGAGAACTAACATATCCCCTTTAAAGGCTGGGAATATGATGTTCCTCTTAGGTGGGATATGTTAGATATGTTACTGGTAGTTTCCAGGGGGGTAGAAGTTGCCATTTCAACCACATAGCTTGGAGAGAATTGTTGAAGCCTTAATGCTTCTCACCAGTCTTCCGCATGTTTCTAAGCTGGCTGGTGAGTCCAAGCTTAACAGCTTCCACTTCTCAATACAAACTGAATAGATTAGTAGATCATGCTTTTAGAACATGTGTTTTGCACTCCACATTTTGGACAAATTTAACATATCAATACATGACTTCAGTTTCTATATGTAAACATGAACCTTATCCACCTTTAAAACGCCTTTCCTTCTGGAAACTGCTCCACCTCGCAATGAATTTCACCAGGAGTATCGTGATTTCATTTTCAGCACGCCCAAGGTCATAGCTTGGAAACCCAGAGTTGTTGAAAGTTTTTTGAGCTGACACAGCTGAGTCAGCCATGAAATAAACAATGTGGATTTGAAAGAGTTTGGCATTGAGTTTGGTTTTTGCTTGGTGGTTTGCCTGTTTGATGTTTCTAATTGTGGGTTGGTTTGTTTGTGTCAGTCTTGGAAGAGCCTAGTGGAGAAGCACATTTTTGGGGTTTTGGTGGACTGCCATCTTCACATGTGCGAGTGTGTGTTTACCGTTGCCATGCCCCCTTATGCACCACACCTGAAGTTTCCACCGAGGAAGCTCCGACCAAGGGCGATGACACATCCATTCCTTACACCACGTGACCATTTTTTTCAGAAAAACAAACGCGTTGCCGGGGGCCGGGGGTGACGGATTTTGGTCGAAAAGAATCAATTTTTGGGGCATCAAGAAGTCTCAGTCTTCCGTACCATTTGGACATTCAAGGTCATCTAACAATCATCTCAGGACAAACATTTGCACCAGCAACGTAGAACCAAATCACCGAACTTTAGAAATATACATTAGGAGGAATTGATACACTTCTGTCATCCCACCTTACGATCCTTCGGATTGCCAAAGTCACATAACAATAGCAATAGCAATAACAGTTAAGAATAGATGAATCATATCATACAACTCTACATGTCAATACATCGTGCATAGACCGAAGGTAGCATATTTGGAAACAGCACTACAAATAGGACCTTAAGCAGTTCCCTGTCACGCAGCTACTGCTGCAGCACCCTTGACAGCACCCGCAGCAGAAACCTTTGCCAATGTGAGATTTCCATTCCCAACATACTTAATATATCTTAATATAAATATATAAGATCTGAATAGAAGCACTTCACCAAAAGGAATAGGATCTGGATCTGTTTCAGGGCCCCAAGAGAGAGTTCGTGCAGGCAGAAAGTCTCAGAGGAAGAACTTCACCAGGTATGGTCGCATTGTTTGCGAAGTCTACGAGGCTGAACTGGACGAAGAAGTTGATAGTGATCAAGAACTTCGTGGCCAAACCACGTTTCTCGGTCTATTTTGTTTGTTTGAGGAAGTACGTTGGTGGTGACTTGAAAGATCACCCTTGAAAACCAACTCTTTTGACGGTCACTTGGATAATTCTTGTGAAGTGATATTCCCAATGCATGCTTATATACAACTACACTAGTACTCTAATGGACTTACTGTAAATGACAATGAACATCTAGAAGTAATTTAGGACTTATTTTCACAGGCCAATGGAATTCGGATTATCAATCCCGTGTAATATATAACTGATGTATACGGTTCCAAACTCATTACCAATCACGAGCGGATCAAAGGGTCGATCTTCCGAATGATTCAGACAACACGTTCGTTAAGTTCAAACATTTTTTGTGTGACTCACGCCAGTGGTACTACATGGATCTACATGATATTCATACTGTATTTTAGTGATTCATGATCAATGATTCATGATGTGCAAATTTCCAGTGATTCTACTGATTCATTCCAGTGGTATTTGCATATTTCACAGCTTTTTAACACTTCCTCCTTTGGGGTATAGGGATGGTATAGGGTAGGGTGTTTTTCTTTGGGATCCACCCTAGACCCAATGTGAACCGTTGGTGTCAGGTTATGCAGGTTGGACATGCTGAGTGTACCCATGCAAAAGCCTATTCATGTGCTATAATGTTCGTTTTATATGTATATATATGTAATTATGTATACATGGTTGTCGTTCTGAAGGTCCTTGTCTTGAGTGTAGTATTCTATGACTTTTGGTATGTCAAAATGACCTTTGGCGAAAGTTAAAAGCTGAATTTGCTAAAGTAAATCTTATTTTGTGCAATACCTCCAACATTTTTATGAGCACTTCGCTTCAGCCCATTGAACTTTTCAAAAAAGTCAGATCCCAAATTCCATCAGTCAAAAAAATAATCAAAAGGGTATATGTATATATATATAAACCCAACAAGCAGCAAAGACACGTACATTCCAGCATGTATCACCCAACGCGGACCTTTTTATACGTTTTATTCATATATACATATGTCATACCCATTAATGTCCTGATCAATCATCAGAGATATGTCCTACATCTACGGCCTCATCACTGAGGCACTACCGAGGTGCAGGCCTTCATGGTAGCAATGACCAACGCGTCGTGCCAGAGGGGTTTCTTCGCCGGAGTTCAGCCTAGGGGGTTGGGTTGGGAGATGAGATTTCTGATGGATGATAAGAACAAACAAAGATCCGCCATATAATGCTGTTTGTTTCAATGGTTGACTTTTGAAAAAGGTGTTTTTTTCAGCTTTAAATGGAAATGACACCTTCTTTTGGGTATAAGTCAGTTAAGTGCGTTTGTAGTGCATGCACTATCTAACATAATTGGGCCTTTCTTTTCTTTGTTTTGAGTGGTGTGCTTTGCGTCGTCATTCAGACCTGTTGCCAACTGTTGTGGAAAAAACCCACTGGGACAGGATGGAGATTGTATTTTGTGTTTTCGTAGCTTTCAAGCGCGATTTTGTTTTGGGTGTACTATTTTGTCCGTGGAAGTTCGTACGTGTGAGCACATACATATAGACAGAGCGCTTGTTTGAGGGTTATCCTTGAAGCATCGTGTGCAATAGGTTTTAGAAGTAGCTTACTCCGCTCAGCAGGAACATTTTTCAGAAATGAACACCCTAGCAGAGAGATAGTTCATGGCAGTTCAGGATATTGATATACGGTGGAGGCTCTCCAAGAGACAATACTACTTAAACAGTTCACAGTTGCTGCAACATTGTTTGACTGACTTTGACATTGTTCTTGAACATTGTCGGCTAGGCAATTCTTTCGAGTTTCAAACATGTTGTGTTTTATCAGTGGAATATCTTTATTCGCCAAACGTTCTTGTAAAAGGGTGAAACAATGACCGGGTGTTCACCTGGTTCAGATCATGACTCGGCCAAAAAACATCCAAATGTATAAGGGAAATTGAAATACTGATCCTTATAAATCCTTATAAGTCATGTCCAGCCCGATTCTCAATAAAACTGTTCCAAGGTGGTTCTTACTGAACTGCACTTGTCCAAGATTACTCACATTGGAGGGGATGAAACTGGATATGTATGTATGTATATATATATATATAGTTGTGATATAGCTTTTCGCTCAGATCTGTTTGGTATACAAGTTTCAGATGCATTTGTTTTATTTTTGGGATGTCTTCCACTACCACGGGCAGTTAGCCCGCACCTTCTGCGTATATGAAATCGATTTCAGATATCACCACATCGATCCTTGGGAAACAGTGTCCCCCCCATGCAAACTCCCTTAGCAAACTTATGCAAAGAAACTGCTTACATTGGCGAATCATGCTGGAAATCCAAATCTGAAATGGTATGTTGTATAGTCTATCTACAGTTTTCGTATGTCGCGGGTGGTCCAACTTGACCGGATGGCAATCTGTTGATTGCCTTCTCTCGCCGAGGAAGAAAAAACACTTCATGTACTCAGCTGTCACTGTTCAGGCAAACTGGAAATGGGCCGGTCTTTGGGTGGAGATTTCAAAAAAAAACATGTTGATTGAACAGAAACGAAACAGATCCTGGTTTGAGATTTGTATGTGTTTGCGATTCGGGATTCCAGAACTTGTTTAAAGCACAAGCACACTATCAGGTTTCGGATTCTTAATTCCTGATAATGCTTTGATTCCTTGCTTCGCACGAGCTATGAGCCAATTATTGAAAGGTTTTTTGTGAGTCGGAGGTGAACTGACTCCACACATGCAGTGTATTCGTTTGCTTTCAACATACTCTGCTGATTGTTCTTCTCAGAATCCCTCGGCAAAAGTATACCCCACGAGAGCTTGAAATTGCGATATTTTCCATCATCGATTGGTTCTAGATCAACCCGTGGTGTTGACATGTGTTGACGATTTTGACTTTTTAATTCTGTTTTTTTGTCTCAGGGTTTGCTATATTAGTTGCCCCTTTAAACATCACAAAAAACCAGGGTGGATTACCGTCAGCCCTAAAGATTGCAGGGAGCACGTTCGACGATCGCCAACTCCACGCGTGGACGCTGGTGCCGTGGGGATGCAACAATTTGCAACAGAAATAGAGATGTTGTTGGTAATCGTATTGATCGTATTGTTCCTGTCTTGTTTTTTGTTATATTGTTATCTTGGTATTTGTGTTGAACGTTTTATGATATGAAATGTGGTTCTTGGAGGTTTTGTATAGTACATACAATTATTTCGTCATGCACACGCACAGAGGCACACTTAGCTGCCTGTATCAAATTGCCATTGCTGGCAATTTGGACGCACAAGTGCATGCACATTGTCCAAAATTCCACCCATTTCCAAATCAAGAACTTCCCCTGCAAATTTCAGCAACTTTCTTATGATGAACCATGCCAACTTTACGCACTTCAGGTGGGTTCGTGGCCCCAGAAAACTCAGGACGCGCTGCTTGTCGACGGTGTCGACACCGTGTTTGTTGATTTCAAATCCAACATCTTGTTAGAGTTTTTGAAGTGCCAATTTCATGAAAAGGCATGTTTCCTTGGCTTGAAACTCAATAAACAAATCAGGTGGTATTTTTTCAGGCTCCAAACAGCTAGATCATCAATTTTCCGTTTCAGCGATCAGCCTATAATTTGCAGCGTTGAGTAAGCTTCATGTTCTAGTCAGGATAATTTCTCTCCTGTGAACCTTTTCAACAATTTGGAACTTTCACGGCTTGAGGCATTTCGTGTTTGTGTTGTTCCTATGATCATCGAATCATAAGAAACAATCACACCAAACCAAAAGAAATCAATGGAAGGTACTATTGATGGGAAAAATCCGCAACCAGGTGATATGGTAGTTTCTCCCATTGATTATACGGTTTTATACATCCCATGTGGTTGTTTGGGATTTTTTCCATCAACAGTATGTATGATTATACCTGCATTTGATTGGCTAAAGGATTTACCTGAATGTCCTCTGATTTGTTGAATTTCTCAATTCACCAAGATGATCGAGTATAATACAACACTGATGTCAATGGTGCCACTTTTTCAATGGTAGGTTACACTAGGCTTATACAAGGAGTTTGATTTGTCACATCCATTCTGGGATTCTCATGTGGGTGAAGCACTATAGGACTTCAAGTCAATCTGCTTGTTTTCCTCTAGCCGAATTCATGTTTCCCCTAGCTGCTGGTAGAAGACCCTCCATTTTGGAAATTTAGATTAGCCTTATGGGATGTATGCATCCAGGATTGCACGTAGATTCCAATGAAACAAGTTCAGAACCGCGCCGTATGACCAGAGTTCTCCTGGTATCGTGTGTTCGCTCTGATGATCGCAGCTTTCCCTGCAGTTTCCAAGATCAAAGAAACATCGATCCTTAGTGAGTCATTGTTCATGGCTCAAACATTTCAAGCCAAATTTCCGTATTGTGTTTGGAGAATTGTTGGCAAATGAAATGCAGTTATGGTCAAGACAAACAAATTCATTCCATTCGATCTAGATAGTTTTTTGCAGCTTAAATCGCTCACATAGTGGATTTGTTCAGCAAACTCTTTGGAACATGTCATACAAGTCATACAAAACTATTTTTCCTAACTGGCAACTCAGGTAGGATCCGTCGGCAGAATGTCGACAGAGCGTCCATTGAGGCATGCCAGAGAGGGTAGATTGTGTCCAAGGCACTTTCAGACACTTGGTGAAAAAAGGTCCTTGGGGTCATGGTTTTTCAAACCACCTAGGTTTCGGGCCTGTTTGTGCTTCCAGTTTCCGGGCAATTGCCATGCTGTTGCAAATTACAGCAATTGCAAATATCACCTCAACAAAGAAATGAGATAAGCTTAAAATATTAGATCCGGTAGGGGTCGTAGGGTACAGTACATTTTTACCAACAGACTTGCTGAAGCAAACAACTAAGGATTCAGGATATTTTAGTTTTACTATTCCCTAATTCGCATGGTGACCAAGCAGAACCGCAACTTCAAATCATGTTTGACCCAGATAACTAACTATAGCCATCAGTTTATTGTTTTTTGGTAGTTTTAGTCAAGGAACGGAACAACCCAGCAACTCAGCAACTGAGCAACCAAACGATCCAAGGATTGCCGTGCCCATGGCTTTTGTTGCGGAGGGACAGGCCTCCAGGCCTCCGGGTCTTGGAATCAAGGATCGGTGTAAGAGAAATTTGGGAAACTATCCTTCCAACTTTTTCCGATACGAGATACATGATGATACTTGAAAATGAATGAAAAGCATGGACTGTCCTTTCTGAAGTTGGTTCTATAAAACTATATATTATATACATATATCTTCATGTTTTGGATCAACTTCACGTTTCTCAACCTATGCCTAGCAAAGCCAAATGAAAAACTCCAGGCCCAACGATGGTGATGAGGAAGATCTGCTGCTGAGCGACAGTGAAGATCCTTTGCGTCGGCGTTGGTATATCCCGTTGCGCCGGATAGCTTTCATGGTCGCCTGTGGACTGACCGCGGCCTTTTTGATAGAGCCTCGGTGGCGGATTGTTTTTTGATGTTTTTTGTTAAGTTTGCTGGTTGCAACATAAAACTTTGGTTTTTGTTGGTCCAACCTTCCCATGGATTCGAGGAATTTGTTTGATTAGTTTGGGGGTCCTGACTGAGGCCTGGCTGAGAGCGAGGGGTCATCAGCATGTGGATCGTTCCGCGATGTTCGAAACGAGTTCGGAATGCCCAGTATCAAGGAGGAACCAAATCACAGTGCGATATACTAGTAACTCTATATACTATAGATGTATGGATGTGTATGCTCTTCGAGGGACATGTTCGAATTCAGGATTTCCATGGACTCACAAGTGTTTCAACCACTGCTCACTTGGAGTTGGCTAAGTCGGCTCTCTTTGTTGTCTTGCATTGACATGTTACAGCTTCCCTACGTAATAGTCCTTGAAGGAAATCTTCGTGGGAAGTGCTATCTTAGTTGTAGGGAGTTATATATATATATATAGTTGGTTGTCTGTATGACTTAAGCCCAGTTACGGGGTTTTTGAAGTTGGACTTGAGCAATATTCACTCGGCTGTCAGGGGATTAATGGTGAAAAAAACAACGCAGAAATTTGAGCAACCTCATCCCACATTCCTCCAACTGGTTGTTGAGTAGCAGAATCCTCTAAAGTGGCCTTGATTCAGTATAGAGATTGATCTACTACAATTCAGCAAGAACTAAGCCTTGAGAACTCAAACCTTGACTAGTCACTATTTGATCTTTTTCGAACCTTTTCAACTTATGTCTTGAAAATAGTAGTAACACCATAGCTAGACCATTTTTTGGGGAGCACTTGATTCCCCGTTTTGAAACAGTCCGGATGTTGCCTGGATAACCAGCAAGCTTTTGAACGCTCTACAACAATGGCCCTCAAATTGTCAAAGTTGGGTTGGCAACCATCCAAGCACTTCCAGATAGCAAACAAAATTCCCTCCCAAAAAAAAACGACCAAAATTGTGTGTTTTTTTTTGGCCACCCAAGTGAGTCACCCCTCCCAACTTCCAGTTGATGGCTCCAGGTGAAGGTCAAATGCCTTTGATGCAAAAGTGGCTTCCTACTGAGCAGGTGCCAGCCGTTGATGAAAAAAGGTGTGGGGAGGGGTCCCAATGGAGGAGTTTTGGATTTTATGTTTAGTTGTTTTTTAATTTTTAATGCAATGTTACTAAGAAGCATTGGCATACTCACTGGTTTCAAAAATAGTGTTGATAGTTATTTATTATGTAGATTCAGACTTTTTTAACGGGTCTAGAAGCCCAACGGTTGGATTGCAAACCAACAAAAACAGGGCCAGGGTCAGCATCGGTAGTGGAGCTTTTTGGGGTGTTGTTGTCCAAAGAATTGACTCTACCACCCGACTTCGCAAGAAGTGGAACATGTATATATACGTATATATATATATATACATATACATGAGATTTGTTTC